>BROG01000826.1:0-292473 GCA_030159075.1 Atrina japonica
CACTACGTCATCTCAGTACACTGGCTATATCGTACAACAGTCAGGCAAATGACTTATATAACAAACGCAAACATCAGGTTTAATCTAACAAAGATAAACGAAATAGACATATCAAGAGTATACAATGGTGATCCATTACATATACGTCGAAGAGATTTCATTGATCTGTCTAATACACATATACGTATATTACATATTAACCGTAATCATTCCTTTAAAATAGATATTGATGCTGTACCATTTCTGTTCGACAGTTTGAAATACATAAGTATAAGGTATAATTATCTAAATGACATATAATTTTGAAGTCTGCTTACATTAATACGGTTTCTAGATGCCAGTTACCAAGTACAGTATATTCAACATATACCGGAGTCCAAGTTCATCTTATGGTGCAGGCGGAAATAAGAATGAATGTGGCTACACTTTATTACAAACAAGGGAGATAAATTTTACCCTCCCTGTAAATCTAAGCGTTATTTTAGTTAGCAACATAAAACTAAGTATTGAGGTTAAAAATATCTATTAACATTTCGGAGAATAATCTAGAAAATTTAAATTTTGGTGCGAATGAAGTATTGAAAGTAAACTTCTCGGATTATCTAGTTTACAAAATTTAAATATTTCTGATAAACAAAATTTCCAGTGTTTCAAATGATGTTTTTCACGGTATGACAAATTTAAAGAAACTATTGTTAAATAAAAATCAATTAGGAGAAATCATTTTAAACGATACGTGGGGATATATACTTTCAAAACAGATGAAATTAGTTCACTTGGATTTAAGTGAAAATGGAATTAAACATATATCAAAGTTGTTGTTTTCTTTGCTTAAAAAAATGAACAAGCTTGTCGTACAAAACAACGTTATAGCGCACGTGGGTGTTCTTGTTATATATATGAAAGGTTTACACTCTATGCATCTTTCTTACAATCAAATCACTTATATTTCCATCAAGATGTTCATGCGAACATTTTGAACTGTTACCATGGATGCTAAGTAAAATTGAAGAAGTACCAATCATGATGTTTAACAAGTTACCAGTATCGACCTTAAAACTTCTTAAACGACGACTCCAAGCGTTCAACAACGTAACCTTGTGTAAGTAGTTTATTGACTAGTCGCTTCAATGAATACACATGTCAATTGTGGAAAGGAAGTAGAGTGATATTATCTAATCCTAGCCGCATTGTGCACCAATTACAGATAGAATGCATTTCTACATTAATTATAACTGCATCGGTCATAACATTTATGGCTATGTGTGTACTTGTCACAGTACCGGCCATTCTACATTATAAACGATGGCAGATACGATATTTATATCACATGGGGAACAGAACGGTAAGTCCATATAAATTGATACAGAACGATAAAAGTGATGTATATCATGTTTACCTGTCTTTTGCTGATACATCAAAACAACTGGTGGATGAATTGGAGCAGTTCCTTTATAATAACGAATATCACGTGTTTAACCCCGGAAACGAAATCCCACCGGGTCGTAGAGAAGTCGTTACAATAACACGTGGTATACAAAACAGCTAAAAAACAGTATGGTCATTTTTCTGACGAAAGATTACATGGAAACAAAGATGCGGATTTTCGATTTCAGTCTGGCTGTATACGAAAGAATATTTAAAAGGATAAAAAATTTCATATACAGAATGTCCAGGACATAGATACAAATCGGCAAAAATTGACAAACACGGACCTCTGGAAACCAAGAGGTGGGATCAGGTGCCATGGAGGAGTAAGCATCTCCTGTCGACCGGTCACACTCGCCGTGAGTCCAATGTCAAATCCAATGAAATACGTGAGGAGTGTATCCTCGTCACAATTGGTATAGACGTCTCAACAACCGGAAACA
This sequence comes from Atrina japonica, assembly GCA_030159075.1. Classification (NCBI taxonomy): domain Eukaryota; kingdom Metazoa; phylum Mollusca; class Bivalvia; order Pterioida; family Pinnidae; genus Atrina; species Atrina japonica. Next base: position 1,872 of record BROG01000826.1, read on the forward strand.
TAAAGGCAACTCAAAATTTCACTTAGTGAAACAGAGTAGTCGCAAACAAGACTATTATACCGACCATAAAATTTGCGGAACGTTGACATTAAACGCGGTTTTCGATATTCCTGTGTCAATACTTTGTCAGTGAGTAGTTTACCTCTGTATATGAAATATTCATATGTTGTGCACGCCCTGGCATATCGGATCATTTAAATCAAATAAAATGTTTATTGTCAAAAAGTTTATCGCATATTTTCATTGATTGTATTTGTTTCATTGAAAATAGTAGGCGTCTGATCACATATGGCGCTACGCCAGTTATACTGGTCGCCCAGGCTCCCATTCATTTCAATTTATATGTTACATCATCAATAATAATGCGGCCTTCCTGGACAAGTGTATAAATTGTCATGTTTGTAACAATGAAGTCGAGATGGTCCGTTAAGTTAGGGTGCGGATCCAATGTTTTAAGAATTTGATAAAGTACTGAATATTGATCTTAATTGTGATGTTATCTCCTGAGCCAGATGTTCGTCTTAATTGTGATGTTTTCTCCTGAGCCAGATGGGATGCTTACTCCTCCATGGCACCTGATCCCACCTCATGGTTTCCAGAGGTCCGTGTTTGTCCATTTTTTCCGGATTTGTATCTATGTCCTGGACATTCTATTGATTTATGCTTTGGTATCTGAGGTTTTTATATGTTCTTCTTAAGTGTTTGTTATCTCCTGAGCCAGATGTTCGTCTTAATTGTGATATTATCTCCTTAGCCAGATGTTCGTCGTAATTGTGATGTTATCTCCTGAGCAAGACACTCGTCTTAAACATGATGTTATCTCCTGCGCCATATGTTCGTCTTAAGTGTGATGTTATCTCCTAAACAAGGTGCTCGTCTTAATTGCGGTGTTATCTCCTAAACAAGGTGCTCGTCTTAATTGTGTGTTATCTCCTAAACAAGGTGTTCGTCTTAAGTGTGATGTTAAGTCCTAAGCAAGATGTTCGTTTAAAGTGTATATATTTTTAGTTGAAGTACCTTTGATCAATACATCCAGTAATTGTAAAAAACAAGTTTATAAGAAGATATGTTGAAACATCATACGACAATATCTAAAAAGAAACAATTTTATAAGTCAATGGACGATACACAATATTTTTGAACCATAGGTAACAGCATTCTTCTCGATTCTGCCTCAGAAATCTTTTATCACTCAAACAAATATTTGTATGAATCTTTAACTTGCATTGAGTTGTAATAAACAAATGGCACCAGAAAATAGGTTTGTCTTTGTCTCCACATTCGAAAGATCAGAAGTTAATTAATGTGCACATCTGACAATGGAATTAAATTAATTGTACTTTAAATGATTCCTATCACGGCATTATACGGCAGAGTGATATAAGTAGTTTGTACACAAGCCTGGATGATTTTATTTGCCGGAAATAATTAAATTATATTTTACACGGTTTGACCAGGACATATTTGAAAGTTATATAACGAATTATTTTAAGTTGTGTTGTTCAGTATACCCATACAGATCTATCAAGTATTATAGGTAAGACTATTTCTAATTTGAGTTAGACTCATTCAAAAAAATCATATTTTCATTTTATTATATTTTTTCTGTTTGACATTTCATTTTATTAGAAATATTTGTTTTCCAAGTATTCATTGTAGAAGACTTAATTCTGAAGTAGAAATTACAAATTACCGCTTTTATTGTCTCATATTTTGGAATTACAAATTAAACATTCCGGTTCCGTTGACCGGTTTTTTTTACCATTGACTCCATTAATGAGCTAGCTCTTCCTTCGCCCAGTGTTGGCAATATGAATATTACGTCATTGGTCTTTTAGATGTGACATTTACCCATTAGACCTGTTAGTTTAGGACTTCCTTGCATTTTAGTCGTACCACGTAAAAACCGTCATTGATTTGGCATTCGTCTATAGCATAGATCAAATTTTGTAATACATTATTATACCCAAAGAGTAAATTTATAATCAAATTAGGGCACGTTACGTATGAGACACAACATTCTGTCGCTCGAGTTATTTTTATCTGTTGGTGTTTGTATATTATTATTATTTGTTTTTTTCGGGGAGAATTTTTTGTTTTGTTTTGTTTGTTGTTGTTGTTGTTTTTGTTTTTTATATTATTATTGCGCGGGTAAAGTGTGTGTGTGTGTGTGTGTGTGTGTTTTATTATTTCTGTGTGACTTTCATTTTTTAACTCTCTCACCCCTTAGTATGTATATAGTATGCGTTATTGTACAGACCAGTCTTTTATTACCTGTATGGTTCAAAACAGACCAGTCTTTATGACCTGTATGGTTCAAACGGTTCAGACTATTTAAACCACAATTAACATTTGAAGTGATGACATAAATTTCACGGCGAAAAGCCTACTCCTCCGTACCATGCGGGAAATAATTCAGGCACTGGACTTCTTCATATAATCAGAATAATTTCATTTCAAAGCGATAATGGTAAATTAGAATGTTCTATGTAACCATGGTAATAAACAAGAATATATATGTCAATGACAATTATGCTATTGTAAAGCTTCAAACCAGTAAGGACTGATTTAGCGTTAAATGAGCCTGACAAAAGTCTTTACAACCTTTGACCTCACATTGCAAATTACAAAAGTATATACTTCCACATTACACTAATATTGGACAGCCATTTGAATTTCTGGGGATATCTCTTTGCAAATTTACACACCCTATAGACATATTTGGACTGGTCTAAGTCATTGCTTTACAGAAGACTCCATTGTTTTACATGGGTTGATGAGTTAATATCATGTTATTTAAAAGTTAATTACAATAATATGCATGAACGTGTTAATATAAAATCCATTATTCAACACATGGTTGTGAGTTGAGAAATAGTCATAAAACATTAAATGAAAATGTCACTACCTTAATAATCAAAGGAATATACGAGTACTAAGAAGTGAACGACGGACATCTTCATCTACAAAAAGGACATACGTTAATTCAATATTCATATTGAGGAAATACAACAAGAAAGGGATCATTCCCTTGCCCATGTCATCAGACGTCTATCCCGAAAGAGGACCTCGAGTCGATATTAAATCGTTAATTAAAATTTGACAATTTAAGATATCCTGAATTTCATTTTGGCAGACATTGTACAAGTGCATGACGTTTGACAGATAGTTGTATGCAAGGACAATTTTTTATTTTTTTTTTATTTTTTATTTAGTTGTGTTTCAAGGGGATAAAATACGATTGACCGGCACCAAGTCACGTGGTATGAAGTGGGTAGGTAATCTTTTCCTCCTGGAAAGGTGTAAAACTTTACTAAACTCGTTATCGTTCACTTATATGTATATTACCCGGGGTAAAAAAACAGAAAGGGTGAAGTATCTCAATTTTATAAAACGATAATTAAATCTTTGGGGTTTTGTTTGGTGTTCTATTAATTTTTTTTTTTCAATCACTTTCCTAACAATTATGAACGATGATGGTGGTGTGCGTCACTTACATCGCAGTTATCAACATTACATGGACTATTGTCCTAACCACGGGTTTCGATACGACTAAATCCCAGATCTATGTGTCAAAAATGTGTATATAAGAACCATATTCATATTTAGTAAATGTCTTCAATTGCCACTATTCACAGAATTGTGAATCTGATCATCAGCTATTTACGTCTATTTTACCGACCATCCGTAGACTAGTGACCCTCTTATATTCACTGAAATGACATTTCAGTCCTAGACAAATCAGCTTCACGTCGGGCAATAGTCAAGATCTCGGATGCCAACAAATTTGCTGTTGCCCTCAGACCCAGTCAATAATAATATTTACTATTACAGAAGAAGCTGTTTGCTTATTCCCGGGCCTAAGTAGAAACTGAAGAAGTCTCTTTTGTTTTTCTTATTTGATGAGATTACATGAACATATTGCTACACAAATATTTCAGAAAATTAACAATCATATAACCTGACGGGGTGGAGTCTTGTGGGTCCTTTCTTGACCTGGTCGAGTTAAAAATTTTAGGTAATAATATATAACATTAAAATTACGGTTACAAGAGTAATCGTTCCAACTTGTCACCATGCATAAGTGGTTATCCAATGAGAAATGATACGTTTTGCTCGTGCAGCTTCTTATAGCCGACTACTAAGTAGAATGATCCGTTTGATAATCAAAATTATACGTCCATACATCTTATGAGAATCGGATAATATTGTTATTATTATATCTCTGTCGATGGTGTGTCATCTGTTGATAGTTTTTAAACATTTCAAATTCTTCTCAAAAACCAGTTGCTAAGTATGATAGGGATTATGACCATGAAAAGTCGCATAATGTTTGAAAACGAAAAAGGGCAAGTATCCATAGGGCTCCAAAAGGGGGCAAAAGGGCAAAAAACTTCGTACACTTATAATCTTACATCTGACAAATGGCAGCAATGAGATTTACTTCTGCTGTATCTTCGTTCATAGTGGAGGTGTTTGAGGTTTCGATCTCTCCCCTAGCTGTATATGTACACCAGTGTATGGGGGGCATGATTTCAATTCATTGACTTTGTATCAATATGTATTGTAGATACGTTATACCGATTGTTTTTTTTTTCAGGACATCAATTTTCACTACAATGTTTGCATTGTTTAAACAGTTTTGGCTCCTCGCTTCGATAATCCAGGTACAGTCATATGTTTCGTGTCCTCCACGTTGTACATGTAACGGAAATGAAACGATCGTAATAACGGAAGTAGACTGCTCAGGAATGCAGCTAGACAAAATACCGAGCAAACTTCCGGTATCGGTTGAAACACTGTTGCTGGGGACCAACAGAATAGAAAGTGTCGATAACAATAGCTTTGTCAACATGAAACATCTGCTAACTTTGGATCTTTCCTACAACTACATATCCAGATTGGAAAAAGATTGTTTTGGTCAACTGCGAGCTCTCACAAACCTTAAACTGAACAACAATTTTCTGAGATTTGGTGATATTCCTGATAACGTATTCTTCGGACTCTCCAATCTAAAAACTTTAGATATTGATGGAAATGAGTTCCCCTTCTTCAACTACCCTGACAAAGCTCTGTCGTTATTGGTAAATTTAGAACATTTGACGATAGATGGAATTGAGGGTGCAATTCTTGGTCCAGGATTTCAAAATCTGACAAAACTGTCACATCTTATTTTCGGAAGTGCGTGTAGGATACAAAATATATCTTCGAAAACATTTCAGAATATAGCAGATTCAAAATTAGCCTCCTTGAAGATAAGAGATTGTCAAATCAGTGAAGTGGAACCAAACACGTTCTCGGCACTACGTCATCTCAGTACACTGGATATATCGTACAACGCTCAAGACCAAATAACTCATATAACAAACGCAACCATTGGGTTGAATCTAACAAAGATAGAAGAATTAGACATATCACGTGTGTACGTTGGTGAAGCATTACATATATGGAGAAGAGATGTCATTGGTCTGTCGAATACACACATACGTATATTACATATGAACCGTAATCATTTCTTTAAAATAGATATAGATGCTGTACCAGGTCTGTTCGACAGTTTGGAAAACCTAAGTATACAGCATAACTATCTAGGTGATATAAACTTAATATCCTTTTTTAAATCAATGAAGCGACTTCGTTTTCTAGATTGCAGCTACCAAATTCAGTACTCACATCATATATTAGAGTCCAATGCAATGTCATCGTACGGTGGAGATGAAATTCAGAGGAAGGTTGGCAACCCTGTATTACACCCACGTAAAATAACAGTTACCCTTCCTGTCAATCTAACCGTTTTTTTAGCTAGCAATATGAAACTGGGTTTGGAGATCAAAATATCTATTAACTTTTCGGTTAATAAACTAAAGACATTCGATTTTAGCGCAAATGACATCAAAAGTATTGATGGTAATTTTCTGGGATTATCTAGTTTACAAATATTAAATATTTCTGATAACAAACTCTCCAGTGTTTCAAATGATGTATTTCACGGTATGACAAATTTAAAGAAACTATTGTTAAATAAAAATCAATTAGGAGAAATCATTGCAAACGATACGGGGGGATATATACTGTCAAAACAGAAAAAATTAGTTCACTTGGATTTAAGTGAAAATGGAATTAAACATATACCAAAGTTGTTGTTTTTTCGGCTTAAGAAAATGAAAATGCTCTTGTTACGGAAGAACGCTTTAGTTCAAGTTGATTTTCATGTTATAAATATGAAAGTTTTAAAATTTATAGATCTTTCGTATAATCAAATCACTTACATTTCCATGGAAACTTTAGGAGAATTAGATGAAATCGCAACTTATAGACATGTTTCCATCGATCTGTACGGAAACTCACTAAGATGTACATGCGAAGATTTTGAACTTTTAAAATGGATGCTAAATACACAAGTAAAATTACTTCGATTAAATGAATATACATGTCAATTGTGGAACGGAACTATAGTGACATTATCTAATCCTAGCCGCATTGTGCACCAATTACAGATAGAATGCATGACCACATTAATTGTAACTGGATCAGTCATAACATTTATGGCTATGTGTGTACTTGTCACAGTACCGGCCATTCTATATTATAAACGATGGCAGATACGATATTTATATCACATGGGGAACAGAACGGTAAGTCCATATAAATTGATACAGAACGATAAAAGTGATGTATATCATGTTTACCTGTCTTTTGCTGAAATGTCAAGACAACTGGTGGATGAATTGGAGCAGTTCCTCGAAAATAACGGCCACCACGTGTTTAACCCGGAAAATGAAACCCTACCGGGTCAAAGAGAAGTCTTGACAATAACACGTGGTATACAAAACAGCTATTGTATGGTTGTTTTTTTGACGAAAGATTACATGAGAACACAGATGCGGATTTTCGAATTCAATCTTGCTGTATACGAAGGAATCTTTAAAAGGAGAAATATGATTATTCCTGTTCTGCTGGAAAATATTGATATTTTATCATACGAACCTGAGATACTGATGTATTTGAATGGTAACACGTTTTATGTGTACACATGTACCGAGTCTTTGAAACAATATATTGAAAATGAAATATCAAAACACTGTACATAGATTATTGACATTCAATCACATTAATTAATTGATTAATAGTTTTATTTTTTTATTTTTTATTTCTTTGTATATGTTCCTATCTGTATGTGTGTTTATATATGTGTGTGTGTGTGTGTATGTATATGTGTGTATGTGTGTGTATGTGTGTGTATGTGTGTGTGTATTTGTGTGTGTATGTGTGTGTGTATATGTGTGTGTGTGTGTGTGTGTATGTTTGGTATTTGGTCAAATATATGATATCTCTGTACTCCCTAGCCAGGTGAAAGTTGTAGGGGTTGATGTGAAAAACCTGGCCAAATGTCATAATATAATATTTTTTAAAAACAAGTTTTACTTTTTAAAAGGCATTATAATTAGTTATGCTAGCCTTCAAATATGTATTTAAATTTTCATATGATATGTGTGTTATGAAGCTTCATAACAGATTACAAAAATATTTTATATGTAACACGTATAATAAAGCCCACCAACGGTTTGATTGACTAAAAAGCAACAACCGGAACTACTTTTATTCACTTCGTATGCAGACTTCATTTATCTGGAGGTTGGCGAAAACGTGTGACGTCACTTGCACTTATACAGAGTGACGTCCCTTAAATGTGTGACGTCACTTACATATATGATAAAGTATGCATAGATGTGTATAGTAGTTTAAAATGTACGTTAAATGTATGTATCAAAACATAAGCAATATTTATGACATGCACTTAATTCTGCGGAAGTATTTCACCCAGTTAAAATAATTTGGCCAACTCGACAGAAAGGAGAATAAAGAATTCAGTCGTCATTATTTAAGATACCATTTAAATTAAATATGTTTGATCATATGATAAAACTAAACTGTCACGAGTTTCCATTCATATCACTATTATGATACTCGTTATGAATTTTCCATGTTTGCCAGAATCTTGCAAAATGAAATATTCAAAACCCGTGTCATGAATGTAATATGAATAAAAACTCGTGACAGATCATATATATATATATATATATATATATATATATATATATATATATATATATATATATATATATATATATATATATTATATATATATATATATAACATTAACGAGTTGTCCACGTAGGCTTGGAAAATAACGCTAATAACATTATTTATTCTAATAATACACCTGTTATATTACTTTACATTTTCACATTGTATATTATGGAGTTTCAATACAAAATATTTTGTGCAATAGATGTAACTTCAATTATAAGTTTATAATCAAAATATTTAAATTGGCAGGGTTTAGATGGCAGGGTTTAGATTGGCTAATGTCATTCGATTCCAATTTTGTTGAAAATAATTCAATATCTAACGTCAAAATAAGCTGATTGCCAAACTTTGGTTTAAATCTGTGCTTTTTGTGTTAAATATACTTTACGTGCTTTTAATAGACGTCAAGCCTCACATTATCGTCTATGAAATGTATGAAGCACAAACATGTAGGCGACACGACTCCCTTATCTTCGTTCTCGGGAAATCGTATTCTGGCATCCGTCACAGTTGATGTTGACGTAAAGTGAGGCACATAATGGGTGTTCTATAAGCCTTGACAAGGAATGACAATTTGATTCCGATGGACACTTGACTATGTTTCAGCACGATAAATAAATCCATGATAACAATAAAAATTATTGGGCATGCTCTGATTTTCTATCGTCCTTAAAATGTATCTTCAAGAACATAAATAATACATATCCTGCACTACGCTTAGGATAAATAGGCTTTATAACTCGCTAGCTGCTCTACACTTGGCGCTATGTGGGGCGTCAAATGGGTGAGTTTTAGTCATATGAACAGAATCTGACTGAGGAGTTTAATAAATTGAATGATAACATTTCAGTGTCGCTACCAAGAAATCCGTAATTTGTTTAGTCACATATGAATATTAGTTTGTCTTTCATGGTAGATTAATTCTTTTAACTGGTAAAGGTCATTATCATAATACAAAGACCATTACAAACATCAACATCAGACTATTATCTTTTCCTCTACTGCCATACCCTGGATGATGTTTGTGTTCTATTTTGTTTTCTACTGTTCAATGAAAACATGGCGGAGTACTTAAGCGACCTATAATAGTATAATTAGACAACATCTTCGTGGTTTTGCGGGAAAAGTTTTTCCAACAAATTGTCGGCATTCCAACGGGTACCAATTGTGCACCTCTCTTGGCTGACATATTTTTGTATTCATATGAAGCCTCTGCGCTCCAAAGGAAACAAACAGTTAGCATCTCGGTTCAATTTACTTACAGGTATATCAACGATGTTCTATGCATAAATAATTCAGAATTTCAGAATTACCTCGGCCAGATGTATCCTGTAGAGCTACAGATCAATGAGACGAGAGAGAGCAACACATCTGCTTCTGACCTAGATTGACTCCTGTCGATTAGAAAAGACGGTCAACTTCACACATCCCTCTATGACAAACTAGACGATTTCAATTTCCATATACCAAACTTCCCGTTTCTAAGTAGTAATATTCCATCTTGCCTATGGCATTTTCATTTCACAACTTATACGTCATGCCAGGACATGCTCTTCTTATGAATGTTTTATTCTGAACGCTAAACGACCAGCCAATAAACTACTTACACAAGGTTACGTTGTTGAACGCTTGGAGTCGTCGTTGAAGAAGTATTATAGTCGATACGGGGATCTTGTTAAACATTACGAAGTCCCCCTCTCAGAGATATTATATAGTATTCTGGATCACGGCCACAGACAGTGACTCCGTTTCACCAATCATACTTTTCACAGAACTTGACCTCATCACCAAACTTGACCTTTTTACCGAATTTGAGCCGCTCATCGAACTAGGTTTCCATGGAACATTTGGGAAGGGTGTGGCATGCCAGCAGAAGACGCTGACTCCTTCCGGACACCTGGTCTTATCCCGTTTTGGGATTCGTAATTGTTCTTCATGTTGAGACCATTTGCAAATCTATTTCGTCGTGTTATAATGGACTTGAGTTGTGATTATTGACTGGTACTTCTTCAATTTTACTATAACGTTTAAAGAGGCTACATAAGAGAACGAAAAATTGCTTCATGTACAATCGTACATTTTATTGACTTTCTGATAAATTCGTCATGGCTTTGAATGCATTTTGTTTTCATTCTCAAATTATTCTCTTGTCACGTGATTATCAATCTTTGATTCCATGCAACATTTGCTATGTGGCATGCTAACATAGGACGCCGACTCCTTCCGGACACCTGGTCCTATTTCGTTTAGGATTTGCAATTGGTATTCATGTTGTGTTCCAATGAACTTGGAGTTTCTATTATCCTTTGGTATTTCTTCATTTTACTTCTGTTAAAGTTACAAAGACAACCGTATTTAAATGACTACCCTGTATATTTGAAGCAAAATTATGAATAACATACCATAATGAATATTAGTCATAATTTACGATAAAGTATAATCTAATTAAAAGTTTTATTATAGAATGAGATATTATATTTTTTTTCTAACAAAATTTTTAATCTTTCCATTGATAAACATTATAAACCCCAAAAAGGTTCGTATCAAGTTAATATTCTCTGCATTTAATGATGAAAATACAAACATATAAAAAAAATCTCTGATACCAAAGTATAAATATTTAGGATATAGGTACAAATCTGGTAAAAAATGACAAATACTGACCTCTGGAAATCAAAGGGTGGATCATGTGCCATGGAGGAGTAAGCACCCCTTGTGGACCGGTCACGTCCGCAGTGGGTCCACAGTCAAATCAAAATGAAAAACGTGAGGAACGAATCCTCGTCACAATTGGTACAGACGTCTCAACGACCGCCATCGAACAAGTAACCTAACATTTCACTTAGTGAAACAGAGTAAACGCAAACAAGACCATTATTCCGACCGTAAAATTTGCGGAACGTTAACATCAAATGCAGTTTTCGATATCCCTGTGTCAATGATTTCTCCGTGAGTAGTTTACCTCTGTATACGAAATGTTTATATACCAGATCATTTGTGAAATATAAACACCATTTGTGGGTGATTGTTGGATATTACTTCTTAAATGGGGAAACATCAAATAACATAATATAGTCAAACTTGTATTTAAGGCAACCTCTGTATAAAGGGCACATGTCTATAAAAGTCACTCCAACACTTTGTTTACATTGTTATAATAAATAAACCTCTTTATAAAGGTTACCTGTCTATAACGTCTACTTTTTCTTGTTGCATAAAGTGGTTTTTATAAACAACTTAGCTGTATTCCTCTATATCTAACTATGAATAATACACATCAGATAGTTAACGACAGAGGTATCCATGTGGCAATACACGAGAGACAACTGACACCTGAACGATCCAGAATTGTGAACAGGTGATATAGCCTGATCAAGGGTGATGGAGCTAAGCAAGTACATACAAGCCAGGAAGCGAATTACATAAAGCACTGAATTGACTAACGACACGGACAAAAATGAAGTCAAATTTCGGGACGACCTGTCCCTTCCTCAGGAGGAAATGATAAGAATTATATAGATCACACACACACACACACACACACACACACACACACACACACACACACACACACACACACACACACACAAACACACACAAACACCCAACCCCACCCCCACCCATCCCCCCACACACATACGAGTGAGATGCTACGTGCTACATATTTATAACAAATGTAGATATCAAAATCTTAATCGAGCAAAGTAAGTAACTCTAAAACTAAGCTTCAAAAGAAATGTGAATAAAACACATACAAAACAAACAAAACCAGGTGAAACTAGCAAGAAATAACCAAGATTTGTATATTTTGCTCATGCTTTCGAAAAACAAAAAATAAAGAAACAAGTATTGAAAAAAAATTAGATCAACCTTTTAACATAATATAATAAATAGAAAAATGGATGAAGAACAAAAATAGTATTTAGTACCGGATATCATTTAAAATCCAATACGCACCCTCTTATAGATCAATACATCCCAAGCTGTTACCTCTATCATATGTCGTCACCTAATTATTTCCATTTCTTCTCTTGTTACCAAAATTGGTTCATGAGATCAAAGTTAACCTGTTGCAACGTTTGACTACATTACAAGAATGGTCCGAACTAAATCCTTTATGTTTTTATTTTCGGTGACTGTATCAATTCTGGATATAAATTTGGCTTCGCCTATTGATAACTTGTCTAAAGGTAAGTTTTTCTTGTTTCTCTTACTCTCTACACATTTTTCTCTCTTGCTCTCTACCCATTTATCTCTCTCTCTTCTCTCTCTCTCTCTCTCTCTCTCTCTCTCTCTCTCTCTCTCTCTCTCTCTCTCTCTCTCTCTCTCTCTCTCTCTCTCTCTCTCTCTCTCTCTCTCTCTCTTCGGCAACAGAGTCCTTCTTAAGTTTTGATTCTACCTATAATGATGTATTTCTTCTGAAATACATCATTATAGGTAGAATCAAAATTTAGCCTTTGCGCAACTAATTTTAATTCAAACTCGCTATCATATGACTCCTCCTATCGATATGTATACATAGTAAACGTCCTCTGCTGGCATGCCACACCCGTCGCAAACATTCCATGGAGCTATCTAGTTCGATGGCGGGTCAAGTTCGGTGAAAAGCACGACGGGCGAAAGGGAGTCACTGTATTTGGATGTGCTCCAGAATACTATCTAATATTCCTGAGAGTTGGCTTCAAAATGTTTAACAAAGTATCACATTATTCCCTAATGGTTTACATTTGAATTGTTTTAATTTGCCTGCTGAGGCATAATTCCTATTTCAGTATTGATTGATGATTGTGCATCAGGAAAACACAACTGTACAGATACCCAATACTGTGTTTATTTACCTCACGGGTATCGCTGCTTCTGCAAATTTGGATATACAGAAGAAGAAGGGGAATGCAAGGGTAATTTTATATTTTTTACTTTTTAGACGAAATATTCCTTTTCACCAGTTGTCAAATTTTTCCATAAGAACATCACAATTAAATGACATCAAAAAAGCACATAGAGAGCTACATATCGGACATTTAGCGATACTTCTGTAACCTCTAGTCAGAACCAGTACAGACTAGACCCCATCTTAATTCCATTCTTAACATTAACGGACTGACTTTTAACACATTTTGTAATCTGAAAACAACTTATTATCTGATAGTTTACTTTGTTTATGAAATGATCTCACATGAAGCAGTATCTAGGGCATTGAATCATTTCGGATACGTTGCCAAATGCCGTGTTCCCATTTATATTCTATGTTTAACACTGCGTGATTGTACTTGCCAGTCGTTATCATATATTGTTCCTCGTTTAAAATGAAGGAAATAGTGCAAAATGTATTTGAAAATTTTTGCGATAATATTTTTCAGATATAGATGAATGTGAGGATTTATGGAACCATATACCTGGGGTAATTTGTAACAACACAATTGGATCATTTACATGCAAATGTGAAAGCGGATACAGAGAAAGTGATCAAATATGCAATGGTAAGAACATTTTCCGTCTTCTAAATTAGTGTTCGATAAGGAATTTCTTGTAATATCCTAATTTTATTTCTAAAAGTTCAATGGTTGAGGGTTTGACTTAGAAATTTAAAACATTTTGTACTGAGATGGACTTTATTCACCATACGATCGACGAAGAAGAGGAAGTCTCCGATTCTTTGGGCAGGGTTTGAAATATGTTGTATAATACGTTTTGTGTATCATTTTAATGTCCTCGCTACATTGATTTGCGTATATATTCGGAAACTTTCGCAAATAATTTCAATTGGATGATACTGACTTAGGATAGAAAAGCAGTAAATTCCTCAACCGAGAAAGGTGCATTTAAAGGACACGTGTTGGGACTAAGTCGCTCAAGTGGTTTTCGTGTTTGGCTTCGAAATCTGCCCTATGAGTTTTGTGATTTTGTCCGGGGTTTGTATGCGAACTTGCGTTAGCGAGTGATGAAGATAATGTGTTGGCTTTGTCGTTCTGATGTATTTTTTTACCTAGTGTAGGAATGCTTCTAGTGTTAGGTTTGCCTTGGATAGCTTGTACCTTACCCGAGACATCCCAGTGTCTTTGTTAAGTTTAGACACATAGGTTTCCGTGATCATGATGATTACAACAAGTACAATATTAAAAAGCATATGATAATAATAATAATAATAATAATAATAATAATAATAATAATAATGATGATGATGATGAACGATAACATATTGTATTCTGACTACTTTAGTCTTTATATATTGAAGATATCAACGAATGTGAGGAAGGAGAACACGATTGTAACAGCAGAAGCACTAAATGTATCAATACAATTGGATCTTACCTTTGTAGGTGTAAAAAAGGTTTTGTGAGAAATGGACCTACTATATGTCAAAGTAAATATTTGATTGTTATTTTTTATTTTAGATAATCATGAAAAATCATATTACATACACGTATATTGTTTTTCCCAAATGATTATAGTAATGACTGCAGTCTGGTCCAAGGTATAGATGCAAATTATACAGTCACAAATAATGTGCACTTTGTGCGCATGAACAAAATATCGTCGCAATAAGTGCACATACACAGTATGCCTTCGCAACCTACGTACACTATGTATGCATGCTCAATATACCTTCAGAGTGTATGTACACTTGTTTTTCCATGCAACTTATGTGCACATCTTAATACAATAAGTATGCAAGCGATGCATGTTCAAGCACAATATACATTCGCAACTTGTCTATGTATGCTTGACCAGTATACCTTCGTAACTTATGTATGTGTGCTTACTCAGTAAACCTTCGCAGTCTATGTATGTGTGCTTACTCAGTAAACCTTCGCAGTCTATGTATGTGTACTTACTCAGTATACCTTCGCAGTCTATGTATGTGTACTTACTCAGTATACCTTCGCAGTCTATGTATGTGTGCATGCACAGCATACCTCCGCAGCTTATTTATGTATGTGTGCTTGCACCTTATATCTTCGCAGCTTATGTATGTGTGTTTGCACCTTATATCTTCGCAACTTATGTATGTTTGTATGCACCGTATACCATCTCAGCCTATGTATGTGTGTTTACAAAATATACCTTATCGGATTAATACGTGTGCTTGCACAGTATACTTTCGCAGCCTATGTATTTGTGCTTGCACAATATACCTTCGCAGCTTACGTATGCGTGCTTCGAAAGTACACCTTCGTAACTTATGTACGTGTGCTTGCACAGTATACCTTCATTACTTATGTATGTGTGCTTGCAGTATACCTTCGCAACCTATGTACGTGTGCTTGCACAGTATACCTTCATTACTTATGTATGTGTGCTTGCAGTATACCTTCGCAACCTATGTACGTGTGCTTGCACAGTATACCTTCATTACTTATGTATGTGTGCTTGCAGTATACCTTCGCAACTTATGTAGTTGTGCTTGCACAATATACCTCTGTAACGTATATATGTGTGCTTGCACAGTGCACCTTCATACTTTATGTATGTGTGCTTGCACATATACTTTCGCAATTTAAGTACATGTTGTATATGCATAAGCAAATTATATAAGTTTTCGCGACTTATGTACACTAAGTGTACATGCATACGCAACTTATATACACAATGTGTGGCTGTAAACCCACTCACATTATTACAAAGCCTGTTTCTAATGAACTCATTTGATTATAATACCGTATCTAGGTTGAACTGTACAACGAAAACAATCACCTGTGCCTAAAATGGAGCTTTCTGTAACGTACAAACAGCAACAAACAGAGAATGAAAATATCAAGCACCTTCTAAAACAAAAACAAAGTGATCTGCGCTTCCTAATGATATTCGACCATTGAGCAATGTTTTAACTTCCGCTTTTTCGGAACACTTCTCTGTTTACCGGAAAAAGAAATATTCATTCTCTGTTTGTTGCTGTCCGTGAGTTTTATTCAGCCTCTGGGACATCGCACGTTTCGCGTTCCGAGTACAAATATAAAATGACGACTGGTATAATTAATCCGCTTTTTATACCTGTTGTGGGACTTGTTTTCCGGTGAAAGAATTACAAATATGTCTGCTGTGTGGAGAGATGTTTCAAAACATTTTAAAACACAGTATTTTTTTATTAAAAGTTCAAAAGCTTTTTATGATCCTAATTCAGCTTTAAAGTTGATTTAAAACTGTTGAATGCGACGGTTCCCCACGCTAATTGGGTAATTGACGCCTTTCGTGATCTGTCCTGCCAGAGGGCATCCATTACCAATAGCTGGAACAGGGCAGGGATGTCCGATAATTAAACGATAATTAACCACTGTTTTACACTCCTGCTGATTGAAAACGATCATAATCAATAGCTGATATTCAACGCTTTTATTCACTTTTAGAAACATCAGTTTTTCAGTTTTAGAATATTTTTATCAAATAATACGAAATAATTTTACTTTCGAAAAACATTTTACTGTCTGTATATGTAGAACAAATAAAGTTTATTGCATTGTCCATTTGTTGATTTTTGGGTGATCGAAATGTCGGGATGGGCATTCAACGGCAAATAATAACATAACATCGATGTTTCTTACATGGTTCCATCTTACATACAGGTACGCCACGATAAATATCCCTGTGCAGAGGTTACTCGCGAAACTTGCGGATATTTATCGCACACATATAATATTTGGTTTACAGTAATTTCTCTTTCTCTTTTCAACGTTTACAGAAACAAGACAGCGTAGCAAGAAGATTCACAGTCACGTGATAAGAAAATAATATGAAAGCAAATTAATGTGCAAAATCATAATGAAGTTATAAGAAAAACAATAAACTGTGCTATTTAACATGAAGCAAATTTTGTATTTTTTTCGTAAACATATACTGAAGTAAAATTAAGTATCAATTGATTATCGAAACTCAAGTCCATTTGAACACGACAAATTAGATGGTTTCAACATGAAAAACAACAGCGAGTCTCAAACGGGATAGGACCAGGCGAACGGAATGAGCCAGAGTCCCCTGCTGGCATGCCACAGCCGTCGCAAATGTTTCATGAAAAACCTTCTAGTTCAATGAAAATATCAAATTCGTTGGAAAGGTCAAGTTCGGTGAAAGGCACGGTCCCAACATGAACAACTACTGCGAATCCCAAATGGAATAGGACCAGGTGTCCGAAGGAGTCAGCGGCCTCCGCCAGCATGACACACCCGTCTCACAGGAAACCCCTCGAATCCAGCGATAAGTTCATGCTCGGTGAAATTGTCATCAGTTACTTTGATTAATGAAAGGAAGTCTGTGTTCGTGCTCCAGAATACTATCTAATATTATTGAGAAGGAACTTCATGTTTAACAAGATTCCGTATCGACCATAAAACTTAGCTGATAGCATCCTAGAGCACGACTATATACAGTGATTCCATTTCAGATCTTAAACTTTGATGACAACTGAGTTCTAAAGGTTTCCATTTAACATTTGTGGCGGGTGTGGCATTGTAACAGGGGACGCCGACTCCGTCCGGACACCTGGTCCCGTCCAGTTTAGGATTAGCAATTGTTCTTCATGTTCATACTATTTGAATATCTGATATCTCGTGTTATAATGGAATGTGCGTGCGCACTTGCGTGTGTGCGTGCGTGGGTGCATGCATGCGTGGGTGCATGCATGCGTGCGTGCGTGCGTGCGTGCGTGCGTGCGTGTGTGTGTGTGTGTGTGTGTGTGTGTGTGTGTGTGTGTGTGTGATGTATTGCAATATCTGGTTTTAATGTCACTCTAGTTCCGATCTGCGAAAACAAATAATGACCTTGTCCGCAGATAGATACACGTGTTGAAATACAACCTGTGGAATTAAAATAATTTTATATTATTCAGAATAATATAATTTCTGTAAACACAGGATTTAAGAAACTTGTCGCGGGGAAATTGTTAAGAAATCAATCAAGAAAAATTAAAACATTTTACATTTCAGAAATTTATTTACAAACGAATATATATACATGTATTATGATGTTACGAAACTATAATACCTTTATCATTGTGTAACATTATACACAGGTTTAAACATCTATATATCAATAGATCATTTTCGAGCTCTTAAGTAGTCAGTTTTTGGATCCGGATTTTTCATGCGCCGATTCAGCTCTGTTATGCTTAGTGGTTTCCGGTGTGTGTCTTTGCGCCGATCAAGAAAATAAAACGCAGTTATATCTGAAGGTCAGATCATTGTCACTAGTCCATTTATGACAAAAACAAATAGACGTCTACACCAGGAATGAAATATTGAGACATTTTGATGTATTGTATGAATCAATCATTTTATTTCTTGATCTCTTTTGAACCACGTTATGATCATTAACGTTTGGATATACCTCATCATTAGTTTAAAAAAATAAGGATTTCTGTTTTTTTAAAATTATGTTATTAAAATCAATTATTTTATTTCCAATGTCATAATTGTATATATCTTTGGGTAATACACAATTATTGTATAGGTTTTGATTTTCTGCTTATGTACAATATATAGCCCATTATATGTCACAATGTTGAGATACGATACGAGAAAATGTAGCTATCTTATCATAATTACTATTATTATCTCTGTTTTTATTATTATTATTATTATTATTATTATTATTATTATTATTATTATTGTAGTAGTAGTAGCAGTAGCAGTAGTAGTAGGCATGTAAATTTATCCTGTGTATAATGCTGGAATGATATAAAATATAAATAAAAGTATAAAAACGAAATAATTGTTATAAAAGTAATGATATTTCTGATAAGAATAACATTTTAAACTTGTGAATGATCATTTATATAGTAAAATACTGTATACAGAGAAATTTTCGCCGCCACTTTACTTCGTCCCATTCGCCCTCATCCTCAGTTCAAAACTGAATTCAAAACTGGACAAATTCAAAAATTAAGGTAAATTGATCTACTTTTTAAATTGCTGAGTGTATTTTTTAAATATTTCAATTAAACTACGGCCATAATTGTATATCATATCGTAAATATCAGTACAGAAAGTAGACGTACACAAGTGTTACATAAACTTTCGGAATCAAATAAAGTCATAGATAATATGATAAAAATCACTGGTTGTTACCTTTTACTGTTCTTTTTCTGGAGTGGAATTGTAACGAATCTGGGCGAATTCAACAAGCGTTAAAACCGTGTAACAAGAGCATAAGTTAGAATACAAATAACACGGGCGAAAATAACTTTGTATACAGTATACTACTCTAGTTAGTAGCGTCGGACATTCAAATGTGCTTCGTATTCCATTACGTATAATCTTATATATTTAAATCTCCCGTAGATTCAGTGTTAATCTAGACGGTGTTCATATCAGCTGTAAATGAAGTTCCTTACATGACGTCACAAAATGATGTATCTTCATTCATAACATATCTTTCACTTACTGTTGTACCTTGTACTTCGCTGTTCCTTTATAATGAGACTGATCACCCCTTATAAGTCGCGATATTCGATTCCATTATTTTGGTGTTTTTTTCATTTTGAGAACTATGACACGTAAATATAACGCCCTAGCGGGTCATTCTATTCATCTGTCACTCAAATGATATCCATATTGACAATAAATGTACTCTCACAAGCGTTCATTTAAAGAATGTAAATAGAATGGCAACCGCTAGGCTATCAATGAAGTACGATATAGTTTTCATTGTACACATATTTATTAACGTATTTGTGCATCGCACAAACTTCCCATAATATTTCGGACCGTTCCCTACACGTATGTCATTGTTTCATCATCCATAATAGGTACACATTCACTAGAACTCGAAGATGTCGGACGCTAGCACAAATAGGATGTCACTCTTTGCACTACAGAAACACTAGTATATACCACTAAAGGATTCAGGAGTGAATATCGCAATGCTGACCATCGCCGTGTACTAGCGATGTTTTATATCAAAATTTTACAAATGCACAAAGTATATGTGCAAGCTGATGTTAAATTGTCCGTTCGCTCTGAAAGCTACCAAAATAACTGGTCTTATATACACTAAAACTCCAAAGGTCCGGGTATACTGCACCGACTTTTTCAAAAACACTCACAGACAAAAATCGCTGACTGGTAAAATATAGCACAAACACACTAAAAACCGTTCAGGTAAAATATATGGAACACACAGTCATCCGTAAATGACCAATAGAACACATATACAACAACCGCTAGGTGACCTTTCAACGTTAAAATGTGCATTTTGCGTTTGTTTGTTTGTTTGATTGCTGTTTACCGTCCCACTCAAGAATATTTCACTCATATGGAGACGTCACCAAATGCCGGAGAAGGGCTTCAAATGTTCCGTAATTATGGCCATTGAGCAGTGAGGGTTCTTTAACGTGCCAACACTAACTGCGACACGGGACCTGGATTTTTAATGTCTCATTCGAAGGACAGGAAACCAACCTGCCGCCGGCTGGACTCGAACTCACGACCTCACGATCAATACTTGAACGCACTACCACAATGGCATTAAAAGTACGACATATTATTTGTTTTACTCAGTTATCTCAATGACGCTCTATTTGATCCTTTTGATATTTCATTTTCAATATATTGTTTCAAAGATTCATAACAAGTGTACACATAAAACGTGTTACCATTCAAATACATCAGTATCTCAGGCTCGTAAGATGAAATATCAATATTTTCCAGCAGAACAGGAATAATCATATTTCTCCTTTTAAAGATTCCTTCGTATACAGCCAGATTGAATTCGAAAATCCGCATCTCTGTTTTCATGTAATCTTTCGTCAAAAATACAACCATACAATAGCTGTTTTGTATACCACGTGTTATTGTCAAGACTTCTCTTTGACCCGGTGGGATTTCGTTTTCCGGGTTAAACACGTGATATCCGTTATTATAGAGGAACTGCTCCAATTCATCCACCAGTTGTCTTGATGTATCAGCAAAAGACAGGTAAACATGATATACATCATTTTTATCGTTCTGTATCAATTTATATGGACTTACCGTTCTGTTCCCCATGTGATATAAATATCGTATCTGCCATCGTTTATAATATAGAATGGCCGGTACTGTGACAAGTACACACATAGCCATAAATGTTATGACCGATCCAGTTACAATTAATGTGGTCATGCATTCTATCTGTAATTGGTGCACAATGCGGCTAGGATTAGATAATTTCACTCTAGTTCCGTTCGACAATTGACATGTGTATTCATTTAATCGATATAAATTTACTTGTGTATTTAACATCCATTTTATCACGTAAAAATCCTCGCATGTACATCTTAGTGGGTTTCCGAAAAGATCGATGGTAACCTGTCTATAAGTTGCAATTTCATCTAGTTCTGCTAACGTTTCTTTGGAAATATAAGTGATTTGGTTGTTAGAAAGATCTATTGAATGCAAACCTTTCATATTTTTAACACGAAAATCCACGTGCGCTAAAGCGTTGTTTCGTAACCAGAGCTTTTTCAATTTCTTAAGTCGAGTAAACAACAACTTTGGTATATGTTTAATACTGTTGTCGCTTAAATCCAAGTGAACTAATTTTTTCTGTTGTGACAGTATATATCCCCACGTATCGTTTGCAATGACGTCTCCTAATTGATTTTTATTTAACAATAGGTTCTTTAAATTTCTCATATCGTGAAAAAGATCATTTGAAATACGGGAAATTTTGTTATCAGAAATATTAAAATTTTGTAAACTAGATAATCTGAAAAAATTACCCTCAATACTTTTGATATCATTTGCACTAAAATCGAATGTCTCTAGATTATTCTCCGAAAAGTTAATATCTGTTTTGATCTCAATACTCAGTTTTATATTGCTACATAAAATAACGCTTAGATTGACGGGAAGGGTGATATTCATATCATGATTTTGTAATGTAAAGTCGCCACCTACAATTGGATTTCCATTTTTACCATACGATAACATTATATTGGACTTTGATCGGTGTTGTGTGTATTGTAATTGATAACTGGCATCTAGAAAACGCAATCGTCTCATAAATGCCATGGCAAGTAATGCTTGTTTTCCACTTATGTCATTATGCCGTAAACTTATGTATTCCAGGCTATTGAACAAAAATGAAAAAGCATAAATGTCTACGTCAATGAAACGGTTGTAGTTCATGTGTAATATACGTATGTGTGTATTCGACAGACCAATGAAATCTCTTCTACGTATATATAATGCTTCACCATTGTAGACACGTGATATGTCTAATTCTTCTATCTTTGTTTGATTCAGTCCAATAGTTGCGTTTGTTATATGAGTTATTTGGTCTTGAGCGTTGTACGATATATCCAGTGTACTGAGATGACGTAGTGCCGAGAACGTGTTTGGTTCCACTTCACTGATTTGACAATCTCTTATCTTCAAGGAGGCTAATTTTGAATCTGCTATATTCTGAAATGTTTTCGAAGATATATTTTGTATCCTACACGCACTTCCGAAAATAAGATGTGACAGTTTTGTCAGATTTTGAAATCCTGGACCAAGAATTGCACCCTCAGTTCCGTCTATCGTCAGATTTTCTAAATTAACCAATAACGACAGAGCTTTGTCAGGGTAGTTGAAGAAGGGGAACTCATTTCCATCAATATTTAAAGTTCTTAAATTGTTAAGTCCGAAGAATACGTTATCAGGAACATCACTCAATCTCAGAAAATTGTTGTTCAGTTTAAGGTTTGTGAGAGCTCGTAGTTGACCAAAACAATCTTTGTCCAATCTGGATATGTAGTTGTACGAAAGATCCAAAGTTAGCAGATGTTTCATTTTGACAAAGCTATTGTTATCGACACTTGCTATTCTGTTGGTCCCCAGCAATAATGTTTCGACCGATTCCGGAAGTCTGCGTGGTATTTTGTCTATCTTTATACCCGAGCAATCCACTTCCGTTATTACGATCGTTTCATTTCCGTTACATGTACAACGTAAAGGACACGGAACATATGACTTTACCTGGATGATCGCTGCGAGGATCCAGAACTGTGTAAACAATGTGAACATTGTGATGTTTTATTTTCCAGTTTAAATATCGACGGTGAAATCTGTTTTGTTCATCTCATTAAAATAGAAAATAAATCTCCCATCACTTATAGATCTTCTGAACCCGATGTATCTCTGATGAGATGAATGTCGTGATAATGGATATCCTGAAAAAAACATAGCATATAACATAGCTAACAATGCACAAAATACAAACGTAATGAAACGCAAACATGCAAGCACACAAATAAATATGGGATCACGAATGGAGAACAGAAATAAAAGTTTTAATGGTCACCTTAGTAAAATGTATGATTACAGTATGGGTATACTAATCGTTGGTTAATAAGAAAAACTTTGAAGTACAAATATTTACCCATTTGGAGCCCTAATAGAGACTAATTCCTTTTCGTTTTAATTTTATGCGACTTTGCATGGCAATAGTTTCTGTCAAATTTGGTGTGAATATAAAACATCTCAGAAACCAAAGAATAAATCTTTAGGATGTCAAGGTACAAATCTAGTAAAAAATGGACAAACACGGACTTTTTTAAAATCAAGAGGTGGGATTAGGTGCCATGGAGGAGTAAGCATCCCCTGTCGACCGAGTCCACAGTCAAATTAAAATGAAAACTGAAAATACTTTAGATTTTCTCAGTACATGTTGACTATATGGCTAAATTGGTCCCATCCCAGACACCGAATTCCTGCTCCTACGAACACACACACACACACACACACACACACACACACACACAGAGATACACACACACACATACACACACACACATATATATATATATATATATATATATATATATATATATATATATATATATATATATATATATATATATATATATATATATAACAATACTTGTACAGGGCTTTATTTTCTTACTAGTTAAAGAATATTATCACTGTAGGGCTATATCGGTCCAACCCTAGGGGATTTAAACCTTTGTCAGTGAAAACTTTGTACTCTGACAAATCTTATATTCTGTTTTTTGTTTTGTTTTGTTTTGTTTTGTTTTTGGGGGGTTTTTGTGGGGGTTTTTTTTGGCCTAAAAGTAAAGAAGATTTTCTTTTTAAAGTGAATTACTTTTTGGCAGTTTGGTCCCACACACAGGACCTATGATTACAATGATAATGGATTTCACATTTGTGTTCGCCTTAGCCTATAGAAGCTTTCTTACTACAATTGATGGAAAGGCATACACTTGTAATATGTCTCGGGAAATGAGTTCAAGATTATCTTAAAATGTCAAATTTTGACAAATATTTAAGACAGATTTGTGATCCCCGGGCGAACAATTTTGCTGCCAATGAAAGGCGAAGTCATAAAGAGTATTGCGACTCAATGTTTCAAGAAGATTTACTCCTTCATGTATTTCATTAATTTGAATCTTAAATTAAAGTATCTCCTATCTGTATCGACTTAAAAACCTTCTTCTCATAAAACCGTCAGTTTTATATTCAAAGGGACATAAGCTAGGTTATTATTATTATTATTATTATTATTATTATTATTATAATTATTATTAAATCTTTTCTTTTTTACTAATTAGATTGATATACAATAACAAACAAGAGGCCAATGGCCACGTAGTTGGATGGGCAACAGAACCATGTCTTTCGGTCTGATACGATAGGATGTATAAATTGTTTACACTCCTATAAGTAATGGTATAAAAATATAAAAATTTCAGATACCAAAGTATAAATCAATAGAATGTACAGTACATAGATACAAATCCGGTGAAAATGGACAAACACGGACCTCTGGAAACCAAGAGGTGGGATCAGGTGCCATGGAGGAGTAAGCATCCCCTGTCGACCGGTCACACCTGCCGTGAGTCCAATGTCAAGTCCAATGAAACAAGTGAGGAGTGTATCCTTGAAACAATTGGTACAGACGTCTCAACAACCGCCAACGAAAAGGCAACTCAACATTTCACTTAGTGAAACAGAGTAGTCGCAAACAAGACTATTATACCGACCGTAAAATTTGCGGAACGTTGACATTAAACGCGGTTTTCGATATCCCTGTGTCAATAATTTGTCAGTGAGTAGTTTACCTCTGTATATGAAATCTTCATATGTTGTACACGCCCTGGCATATCGGATCATTTGTGAAATATAAACTCCATATGCGGGTGACTGAGGGATATTACTACTTAAATGTGGAAAATTTACGATGGGAAAGCCGAAATCGTCGCGTTTATCGTATAACTTAGTTGCTAATTTCCCGTCTGTGTTTATATTAAGTAAAATGTCTAAGTATGAAGCGTGTGTGCTTGATTCTGTTGTATCTTTAATTTCTAGTTCGCTGGGATATATCGCATTGACATGTGTATGAAAATTGTCATTATTAATTGACAAAACGTCGTCGATATATCTAAATGTCAAATTAAAGGACACCGCTAACTTTTTCTTCTTTTGATTCAGCAGTTTCTGAATGAAGTCTGCTTTGTATGAATAAAGGAGCAGGTCGGCCTGGCTGGCACAATATTTATCAACACCATATAGGCTTTTTCGCCCACCATCAAACGTTCTAAATTTCTTCTCCGACAGACTATTCTTTTCTTTAGGTACCTTTTGTCTTTTTGTCTCAAAATGTAATGATATTGAATCATTTCAGACTTCCTCCCATTAGAACTTTTATTGTAAAGATCAAGATGATCATCCGACAACTATGTTGTGTTCTCATTCTCATGCCTATGAAAATGAAACCTAACTTGTGTATAATATGTACCTACTAACCTAGACCTGAACAATTTAAGTTTCGAACATTCCAATTCCAAATATGGAAAAGTGTCCCCACCCTACACACACACACACACACGCACACACACAAGCACACACACACGCACACACACACACACACAATCCCTGCGGCTAGGATTTTTTCTGAAGTCAGCAGCTCAGTGTCTAAACATCGCGTCTCCTACATTTTAAGTGTTATTATTACGTGTTTAATTGTGTCGAGATAAATATGCTACATAGTATAGACAGAAACGAGTGAAAACGACATAAAAATAGAACGACAGGGTCAGGAAAATGACCGACAAAAATACAATAAAGCAATATATATATACATATTAGGACTTTTAAACAGCTAAACATAGTAACACAAATAAATATAAAAGTTGGCATTTAAACAAAATCACGTCAGAGTATATAAAAATGACAGTTTCCGGAAATAGGCAAAAAATGTTTGACTGGCATGAGGGAGAGGCTAAAACACCACAAATTAAAACTAATTCATTAAA
Source organism: Atrina japonica (assembly GCA_030159075.1). Classification (NCBI taxonomy): domain Eukaryota; kingdom Metazoa; phylum Mollusca; class Bivalvia; order Pterioida; family Pinnidae; genus Atrina; species Atrina japonica. The sequence continues at coordinate 28,189 of BROG01000826.1, forward strand.
AATCGGTTTTTAAGTTCTGATGAACAAAATGAAATAGACATCTTCCCAAGTCAATAGCGATTACAATTACGAATTTCCCTACCTCAAATCGGAACGATTCGTCAGTTATCCTACCTAAAAGGGGTTCCAAATCATACGACAGCAATAGCTAGATCCGCCCACCAATCTAAAAAGAGATATACACAGGCATAAAAATTCTTAAATTCCTATATGTATCGTGAAAATTCCTTGTTAAACCCATGTTGTCAATTATTCATTGATTAATTTAACCTTACTTTTTGTATAAGCAAACCGTATTGGACCTGACTTTATTTTCACAATGATTTTAAGGTATAAACTAGTCTATACCTGTGTAGTGGCTCTTACTCCTTAGTGTATATCAAGAATAATTAGTAAAAGTAGACAAAATGTCAATAATAGTTTGGTAAACAAAGGTAATGCTCATTTAAGGCACTATTATGACTATTTGACAACTCACAAGAATGTGTATTGTATATAACACGTTCACGTATGTTATTATAATTCGCCTTTAATTCATGAGATATTATTTAACACGTCAATTTGCGAAAATATATATGCAAGAAAATTCAAATGCCTTTTCATAATTTGTATAATTATTGAAATACAAATGCATTGTAAAGTGGGTTCAAGATTGTAAAGATTTTTGCCGGGCCTAACAGAAAGCTAAATTCAGTATTTATAGCTTTAAAGCTGTACAACATAACTTCCGTTACGACTCTAACCGTATATTTCATTAGTTCATATTTTTGTCTGTTACCATAATGATATAACATTCAGATTTACCGTTATCACTTTAAAATACAATAATTCTGATTATATGGAAAAAAAAGTTGTTAAGTAGAATTTTTTTCATGTGCCCCTTTAAACAAACAAAAAATAATACGACAGAAACAAAACAAACACACACAAAGATTTGAAGGGAATAGAGAAAAAGCAAAACTTTAAAGGTATCAGATAACTCAAACTAAAATATGTAGGGACTCGACAATAAGTCATATTTTGACACGAACCTGGATATATTGAAATCCAACGGGATTTGTTTTTCTTTCAGGTGAACATGGTTTACAAAATAAACGAAAGTTAAATGGAAATTTTGCAGGGGAATGAAAATCACTTAGGATAAAGTTGGATCATAACAGGTTTAAATACAAGTTTGTTCTACTGTAACTCATTGCTTGGTTCGTTTGTGTGCCACAATGTTTCACGTATGTTATAGACATAATTATGCCAAAATATTGTAGAGTCTATGACGTTGTACGCATGGAAATTGCGACAAACGATGACGTTGTACGCATGGAAATTGCGACAAACGATGACGTTGTACGCATGGAAATTGCGACAAACGATGACGTTGTATGCATGGGAACTGCGACAAACGTCACATTCAAAAGACCCATAGCTATCAGTTCCTGTCTAGCACTTGGCGAAGAAAACGGAGTCGTGGGTATAATGTTATACTGGGAAAAGAAACCGGAGTTTCACACTTCTAATAAAAAAAATAAGAGCCATTACAGGCGGTGATTTGAGATTTTTGTTTCGGAATATGCGATTGAGACAGATTTAATATTTTTCCAATGTGTCAAACTAAAACAAGAAATAAACGTACCTTGAATACTTGATAGATCTATATGGGTAAACTGAACACCACAACTTTCACAACATGCACTATATTATTTCAATTATGTTCAGTGTAAATGTAATTTAATCATAAATTTCCGGAAAATAAAAGTGTACAGACTGGTATAAAACTACTTAAATCAAATATCCGTACAATGGTGTGATCGGTGGGATTTTAAGTACACTTTATTTAAAGTCATTGTCAGATAACTTCTGATCTCTCGAAAGTAAAGACAAATACATCTGTTTCCTGATGCCAATTGTTTACTACAACCTAATCCAGGTTCAAAGGGGCATTAGCCGTGGGTTTTTTAAATGATTATCCTTTTTAATGCTTAGATTGATATAAAATAACAAAAAAGACATATACAGGCATAAAAATTCTTATATCTCTATACATTTTGTGACAATTGCTTGAGAAACCCAGGTTTGCAATTTTTTCACTTACAATTGATTAACTAATATTTATATGTGAATGTCACACTGGAACTGACCTTATTTTCACAAAATATATATGACTTTAAGATTTTTATGCCTGTGTATAGATCATATATATATGACTTTAAGATTTTTATGCCTGTGTATAGATCATATATATATGACTTTAAGATTTTTTATGCCTGTGTATAGATCATATATATATGACTTTAAGATTTTTATGCCTGTGTATAGATCATATATATATGACTTTAAGATTTTTTATGCCTGTGTATAGATCATATATATATGACTTTAAAGATTTTTTATGCCTGTGTATAGATCATATATATATGACTTTAAGATTTTTATGCCTGTGTATAGATCATATATATATGACTTTAAGATTTTTATGCCTGTGTATAGATCATATATATATGACTTTAAGATTTTTATGCCTGTGTATAGATCATATATATATGACTTTAAGATTTTTTATGCCTGTGTATAGATCATATATATATGACTTTAAGATTTTTATGCCTGTGTATAGATCATATATATATGACTTTAAGATTTTTATGCCTGTGTATAGATCATATATATATATGACTTTAAGATTTGTATGCCTGTGTATAGATCATATATATATGACTTTAAGATTTTTATGCCTGTGTATAGATCATATATATATGACTTTAAGATTTTTATGCCTGTGTATAGATCATATATATATGACTTTAAGATTTTTATGCCTGTGTATAGACCATATATATATGACTTTAAGATTTTTTATGCCTGTGTATAGATCATATATATATGACTTTAAGATTTTTTATGCCTGTGTATAGATCATATATATATGACTTTAAGATTTTTATGCCTGTGTATAGATCATATATATATGACTTTAAGATTTTTTATGCCTGTGTATAGATCATATATATATGACTTTAAGATTTTTATGCCTGTGTATAGATCATATATATATGACTTTAAGATTTTTATGCCTGTGTATAGATCATATATATATGACTTTAAGATTTTTATGCCTGTGTATAGATCATATATATATGACTTTAAGATTTTTATGCCTGTGTATAGATCATATATATATGACTTTAAGATTTTTATGCCTGTGTATAGATCATATATATATGACTTTAAGATTTTTATGCCTGTGTATAGATCATATATATATGACTTTAAGATTTTTATGCCTGTGTATAGATCATATATATATGACTTTAAGATCTTTTGTGTCTGTGTATAGATCATATATATATGACTTTAAGATTTTTATGCCTGTGTATAGATCATATATATATGACTTTAAGATTTTTATGCCTGTGTATAGATCATATATATATGACTTTAATATTTTTATGCCTGTGTATAGATCATCATATATATATGACTTTAAGATTTTTTTATGCCTGTGTATAGATCATATATATATGACTTTAAGATTTTTATGCCTGTGTATAGATCATATATATATGACTTTAAGATTTTTATGCCTGTGTATAGACCATATATATATGACTTTAAGATTTTTATGCCTGTGTATAGATCATATATATATGACTTTAAGATCTTTTGTGTCTGTGTATAGATCATATATATATGACTTTAAGATTTTTATGCCTGTGTATAGATCATATATATATATGACTTTAAGATTTTTATGCCTGTGTATAGATCATATATATATGACTTTAAGATCTTTTGTGTCTGTGTATAGATCATATATATGACTTTAAGATTTTTATGCCTGTGTATAGATCATATATATATGACTTTAAGATTTTTATGCCTGTGTATAGATCATATATATATGACTTTAAGATTTTTTATGCCTGTGTATAGATCATATATATATGACTTTAAGATTTTTATGCCTGTGTATAGATCATATATATATGACTTTAAAATTTTTATGCCTGTGTATAGACCATATATATATGACTTTAAGATTTTTATGCCTGTGTATAGATCATATATATATGACTTTAAGATTTTTATGCCTGTGTATAGATCATATATATATGACTTTAAGATTTTTATGCCTGTGTATAGATCATATATATATGACTTTAAGATTTTTATGCCTGTGTATAGATCATATATATATGACTTTAAGATTTTTTATGCCTGTGTATAGATCATATATATATGACTTTAAGATTTTTATGCCTGTGTATAGATCATATATATATGACTTTAAGATTTTTATGCCTGTGTATAGATCATATATATATGACTTTAAGATTTTTTATGCCTGTGTATAGATCATATATATATGACTTTAAGATTGTTATGCCTGTGTATAGATCATATATATATGACTTTAAGATTTTTATGCCTGTGTATAGATCATATATATATGACTTTAAGATTTTTATGCCTGTGTATAGATCATATATATATGACTTTAAGATTTTTTATGCCTGTGTATAGATCATATATATATATATGACTTTAAGATTTTTATGCCTGTGTATAGATCATATATATATGACTTTAAGATTTGTATGCCTGTGTATAGATCATATATATATGACTTTAAGATTTTTATGCCTGTGTATAGATCATATATATATGACTTTAAGATTTTTTATGCCTGTGTATAGATCATATATATATGACTTTAAGATTTTTATGCCTGTGTATAGATCATATATATATGACTTAAAGATTTGTATGCCTGTGTATAGATCATATATATATGACTTTAAGATTTTTCATGCCTGTGTATAGATCACATATATATGACTTTAAGATTTTTATGCCTGTGTATACATCATATATATATATGACTTTAAGATTTTTATGCCTGTGTATAGATCATATATATATGACTTTAAGATTTTTATGCCTGTGTATAGATCATATATATATGACTTTAAGATTTTTATGCCTGTGTATACATCATATATATATATGACTTTAAGATTTTTTATGCCTGTGTATAGATCATATATATATGACTTTAAGATTTTCGTGCCTTATTTGTTATTGTACACCAAGTACACGTGGTAAAAGAAGAAAACAAAATGAAATAATGTTTTTGGTAAACACAGCTATGGTAAAATCCATATACCCTGGCGGGTCGGGTCTTGTTAACTCTTCCCTGACCTAGAGACAAGTTTAAATTTTAGGTGATAAAGCACAACATTAAAATAACACTGACTAGAGTAATCGTTCCTACTTGTCACCGTGCATAAGAGAGTTCCAGAGAGGAATAAAACGTTTTCCCCTGCCGCTTGTAATAACGTCATAACCGAGAAGTGAGTAAATTATCCCTATGATAATCAAAAGGTTACTCCACTCCGCCATCTTATGTGAATAGGACAATAATGTCCCTCTTAAAATTGATACAAATTTTCGTTTGAGTAAAATCGGATTCTGATACAGAATCGAGAAGACTAATCACTCTCTGGTTCAAAAATATTATAAACATAGTTATAAGTTCAAATGAATACATTTTGTAAAATTCATTGACTTTTAAAGTGTTTTGTCAGCGTTTTTAAGAGATTGAGGTATCCAGTATAAACATATAGTCAACAGGTCATTTGTTACTTCAGTATATACATGGGATAACGTGTCTTACCAATTTAATCAAAAACCGATCCCTCATCTCTCCTATTTTCTAGTAGAGGATCTACCGCAACCCGCTCTAGGGTCACGCGCGAATGACCTCTTACGCAATCCTGTAAAATTGTCAAATAGCAAAAAACTGCTAAAATTATAAACAACACTGAACACAAAAATTCCGGAAGTATGGTACGATATACATTTAATACGCTTGGATAGGATAAAATCACCAAAGATATTCCGACTGAATTCTACGGAGGTTTTTTTAATTATCAAATAAAATGCATCTCTTTGCAAGAATGCATTAGTCGCATTTTCATAGGTCGAAAATAAAACAACTATAAGAGACACTATTACGGGTTGCTTTAGATCCTCTACGGGCATATCAGAGAATGGTACCGGTGGGATTTTTAATTAGGTATCTAACATAAAGCATTTTCCAAGATGGCAACCTGCCTAAGCAAAATTGGGTCACACATTGACTGTTGATATGCGGGAAATCATTGCGCGGCTAATTCAAATTCAGTGTTGGCTTTATATCCAGAAAAATAATGAATCCATGACAGCTTATTTTTCAGATACTTTTGCGTTGTTATATTAAATTATTAGGAGAGAATCGGTACATATGATATACGATATAATATAACTTACGTCAAAAAACGTTTTTATTAACCGCTAAATTATATCGTATATCATAGGTACATATTATATATATATATATATATATATATATATATATATATATATATATATATATATATATATATATATATATATATATATATAAGTACTAGTAAGTAGTAGTAGTAGTAGTAGTAGTAGCAGTAGTAGTAGTAGTAGTAGTAGTAGTAGTAGTAGTAGTAGTAGTAGAAGTAGTAGTAGTAGTAGTAGTAGTAGTAGTAGTAGTAGTAGTAGTAGTAGTAGTAGTAGTAGTAGCATCAGCATGTTTTGTATAGGTAGTAGTGGTGGAAGTAATAGTAATAATATTTTTTCAATCAACATTGAGAAAAGATTGTAGACAGGATTTCTTTTCGAAAACGATAAGTTACTTGATAACTTTTCACGTCCATTATGTTGGAGTTTGTTTTCTTATCTTTGGAAATTGATTTACAAACTGGCATTTCAATAAATTCGATACTAAGTTTGAATGTTTTATGTAAAATGTGATGACACAAGCCACATACCACAACACATACCAATGCATCAAGTAGACATTTCCGCCTGTGTAAAATAAATCTCAGGGAGCCTTAAAACATATACATGTACCTTTAAAAAATGAGCAAAGGCCTTTTTTCTCAGTTTTGTCAATATACAGATAAACAAAACATTATTATAACTTGACGAATTTTAATTCATTTTTGCTACAAGAAGAATAAACAGTGTTGATGATCTGCCGAATCTTCTGGCTGTATTCAATTTACATCATGAAGGACGCTCCTTAACTGCCATATTTCGGTGCTGGTTCTAGAAAAAACAAAGTATTATCCTGAAATAAGCTCTTAAAAAAGAAAGAAAGATACAGTGAGACAATTTGCTTTCATATATATATATATACATAAGTGCTATTTTATTGATTACACTGACCGTCATCAGAATATTCAGTCGATGATCAGAGTGAACTGTCGTCAGAATATTTAGTTGATTGTTAGAACGATGGTGTTTTTATAATAAATAATAATAATAACAATATATCATTATTTATTACATTGACTGTCGACAGAATATTCACGTAGTTGTTAGAACGATGATGTAAATATCGTTCGCTGTACATTGACATACTTGGACCGGAAGTAACAAAATGTTACACAAGATCTATAACATATACTTAACAACTTTACAAACGGAATACTTTACAAGCGGGATACTTAACAAGCGGGATACTTTACAAGCGGGATTGTACACGCGGAAGAATACATAGTTAGACCAGACATATATTTATCAACATTTTTTATCTCTTGTATAGTTTAAACATCGTTTATATAGTTGAAAAGTGTTGTGACTTGAATCAAAAGTAAGACAAACAAACAAATACCTTGTAATATGGAGTCTTCTGAGGAGTAAAGCTCGAGAGGAATATGATTTATTTCTATATTATATAATGATCAAGCTATATTTTTGTATGTATATCACATCATGTGTCATGTGATTAGAGACAGAGCACTAAGTACCAATGCTCAAAGAAGTATCACATTGTGTCTCGCGTATATGAGTTGTGTCTACAGATTATACAAATAGTCATCGGAGCCTGTATGGGTTTCCATTCCAACGTTAGTAAAGAGAGAGAGAGAGAGAGAGAGAGAGAGAGAGAGAGAGAGAGAGAGAGAGAGAGAGAGAGAGAGAGAGAGAGAGAGAGAGAGAGAGAGAGAGAGAGAGAGAGAGAGAGAGAAAGAGAGAGAGAGAGAGAGATGGCAGTGGAAAAACTTTGGAGGGGCCCATGTGTCCTCGCTTTAATTCAAAACTAATGAGATGTATATGAGGAATCATATCATATACATATATATAGTTTCCAAATCAAACATTGATTGTATTCTGGTATCAGATATAAGAAAATATTTTTGTTGAGAGTTAGGTCACACAAAAGAACAGTGACAGATTTATAAAAATATCCATGAATATTAACTCACTGCATTTCCCACATGTAAGGTTACAACCCAACGTTGCGACAACAGCAGACTTCTTACAAACTTGGAAATGACTTTGCAGATATTTGCAGCTTGGCGAGTCGTCGTAACACGTGACATTGGAAGGTGCGGTTATGTAATTGGATTTACAAATGGCCATTCCGCTGTCAGGATCATAAAGGAATCCAAAGTTCTGTACAATGGTCCCACAATCCTTCTTACTTTGGCATATCCGTATATGCTCATTTGAGGGATTATCTGAAGCAAAATATTATTGTAGTTAGTCGAAATTTAAACATTAAAGATATGAAAGTATTAAACGAAAGACGGTTCATGAAACAATATATATATATAAGATGACGATTGGACAAACACGGACCTTTGTAAATCCAGAGGTGGGGTCAGGTGTCATGGAAAAGTAAGCATCACCTGTCGACCGATCGTATCGGTCGTCAGTCAAAATTTAAATTCAAATGAAATAATTGAGGTATGAATATTCGTCATAATCATTAATGACGATACAACAATCAAACAGACAAATCAACATTTTATGCAGTGAATTACTGCTAACAAGGACATAATACCGACTGTAAAATATGCGAAATGTTGACATTAAACGCGGTTAAATTAAAAAGTATCACAATCCTAATTTTTACCCATCACATACGGAAACTTCATGACACAGATGTGTGTGTGTGTGTGTGTGTGTGTGTGTGTGTGTGTGTGTGTGTGTGTGTGTGTGTGTGTCGAATATATATAATTATTATACAATATACAATTCAGTTTTCATTTTGATAGCTAGAAAACAGAAAAACAAATTCGATTAAATTTAAACAATTAATTGATAGCGTCTAGCTTTTATGCTCACCATTTCTCTTGCTAATTCTGGAATATGAGTCCCTTTGTTTTGTTTCCATGTCAACGAGATAGTCTCGAAACATTCTCACGAGATTGTCGCTGTGAAGTGAGAGTTCAGATGATAAAACCACTTCCGCCCCAATCATGGTCATCAGAACTACAACGAATTGAAAGTACCCCATCTCTATCTTTCCTGTTAAAATATAAGATCGATAAATACAAATCAGATATAATTCACTGTTTTAAAACTTTATCCGTGTTTTAATACAAAACAAAGATTGCATGAAAAGAATTTGTTCTTTTTCTTGTCGAACGAAAACAATGACAAAGAATACTTACATATGTTTTCTAGCATGGCTTTAGCATTTTCCAATGACAAAAGTTTCAGTTTTTGCACGATTTGGAGCGGACTTATCATCTGGACTTGTTTCTGTGTTATATGAATTATAAATGGAAATGGCTATCAGCGTTCTAAATAAGAACTGTTTGATTTTAAAGGCGATTTAAGTTGACCGTAATTACAAAATTCTGTATAACCGATATAAACTTTTATTAATTAATAATTCTGTATAACCGGTATGAACTTTTATTGATTGATAATTTTGTATAACCGGAAAGAACTTTTATTAATTGATAAATATGCATCTTTGCTAGAGCATTCACTTATTACTTCTCGGTAGAGATCTGGTCAATTAAAGAAGGGCAGTTTAAAATCATTTACTTTTATATATGTATGATTCCCCAGTGTTGAAGGTTTGGCTATTAACATTACAAAGAGACGCTGTTAATTCTAAGACGTTTGGCTAATACCACTTCCATATTCACATGATAACAGTACAAAGGTTGTCTAATACCACTTCCATATTCACATGATAACAGTACAAAGGTTGGCTATATTCACTACAAAGTTGTATTGCTAACGGTACAAAGTTTGGCTAATACCACTTCCAAATTCACATGATAACAGTACAAAGGTTGTCTAATACCACTTCCATATTCACATGATAACAGTACAAAGGTTGGCTATATTCACTACAAAGTTGTATTGCTAACGGTACAAAGTTTGGCTATTATCACTACAAAGTTGTATTGCTAACGGTACAAAGGTTGGCTATATTCGCTACAAAGCTGTATTGCTAACAGTACAAAGTTTGGCTATTATCACTACAAAGTTGTATTGCTAACGGTACAAAGGTTGGCTATATTCGCTACAAAGCTGTATTGCTAACGGTACAAAGTTCGGCTTTTATCATTCAAAGTTGTATTGCTAACGGTACAAAGTTTGGCTATTATCATTCAAAGTTGTATTGCTAACGGTACAAAGTTTGGCTATTATCATTCAAAGTTGTATTGCTAACGGTACAAAGTTTGGCTATCATCACTACAACAAAGGTTTGAAATCTATATATTACAGATTCTCTTTCCAGGTTGGCAGATAGTACAGTCAAAATCTTCTTTTAGTTTTAACTATTTTGGGGGAAATAAGCTAAAAACTTTAACATAAGAATATTGCCCTACAACAATGCATATAACTGAAACACCTTGTGCCCGTGTTACGAAAGATCGCGAGTCTTATATTAGGTTTCAGGATCATACTTATGACTTGCGACCGTTTTACGAAGAATTAGGACCGGTGATTTACGACCATATTAGGTTCTGTATATACGACAATCCAGAGACATTGTGTAGATCCGGGTTACTGCTGTAAGTGTCTTGATTTATCTTTGTAAACGTAGCAGGTATTCATAAATATAAATATGTGTGGATATGCCTTAAGACTTAAGTAAGGCAGTGTTGATAATTTTGTTTTAAGTATATTTATCTTAAGACTTAGGACATACGACTTTTTGATAAAACGGGCACCTGTAATTCAATATATTATATTAAGAAAAGCTCTAACATGAACCAATAAAAGTCTGAAACCATTTTCCACACCAGTGCGTCTTAATGACGGACGCGATTCTTAACCCTTTCAACCCTACAGACCATAAAATATTGGACTAATCAATAGAAAAGAGCATACCATTTAAATATTTAGGTAAATCAATTTAACCCTTTCAGCCCTAAGTGTCTAGATGGAATGCTCTTCTCTATTGCTTAGACAAGTCAATTGTGGTATGTTGGGTTTACAGGGATAATAAACGTTATTTAGCGGTCGATAGCTGTTTTATAACAGGTACATAATGCAGATATTTTATGAGAATGCATCTTTAATCAAATAAACAATGAATTATTTTAGTGAATTACAAATGATAGCGATTATATCGATAAAACTTTTATATTTTGATCTACGTCATGTAACTATATTTATTTGATTTTTACTTCAAAAAAGGACTTTAGACTTAAAGATAAAGATGAATATTTGAAAAATAATCATTCTAAGTTCTCTTTTAAGCGATCCATAATCGATTGAAATTAATAGAATGTATATCTGTTGCATGTAATATATCGTTCAAAGATGTTATCGTAAATCTGAACCCAACATCAAGCTCAACTAACTTTTCATGATTTTGAAGTAAAACACGTAAAACTTATTCTGTAATTCGACACTGACAACATACAATTTATTGTAATATAAAAATTTCAGATACCAAAGTATAAATCAATAGGATGTCCAGGACATAGATACAAATAATAATGATAAAGTTTATTGCTCACATGAAGAAAACTTCATAAACATTAAAATATTGTTTGAGTACCTACTCAATGCATTTATTCAGTTTTACAGGAAAATCATAAATATGACGCAAAAACTTCTATGTGAATGATTAAAATATGTTCTCTGATCATTCAAACCCAAAAGAATCAAAATACTGAAATGAAAGTTGAGCTGGATTATTGAGTAAATTTGGTGAGTTGGGGCCCAAATCTCAGTATTACTTTTTAGTAGTTGATAGCTGTTTTATAACAGGTACATGATGCAGATATTTTATGAGAGTGTATCTTTAATCAAATAAACAATGAAATATTTTAGTGAATTACAAATGACAGTGGCTATGTCGACAAAACGTTTTTATTTTGATCTACCCCACTGGACTGTATTTATTTGTTTTACTTCAAAAAAAGGATTTTAGACTTAAAGATACAGGTGACTATTTGAAAAATAATCATTCTAAGTTCTCTTTTAAGAGATTCATAATCGATTGAAATTAATAGAATGTATATTTTTGCATGTAATCTATCGTTCAAAAAGCCCGAAGTCACGAAAATTACTCAGTATAAAGATGAATTAACTTTTCATGATTTTGAGGTAAAAACACGTAAAACTTATTCTGTAACTTGACATATCTGTATACTGATGGCATATAATTGTATTGTAAATAATGATAAGAATTATTGCTCATATGATGAAAACGTCATAAATATTAAAATACTGTTTGAGCACGTACTCAAATTGTGAGTACCTAGTCAATATATTTATTCATTTTTACAGGAAAATCATAAATACGACGAAAACATTTATATGTGAATGCTTAAAATATGTTTCCTAATTACTCAGACCCAAAAGCTTTACGATCATATAATAAAAATGATGAATAGAAAGATGTGCTGGAGTATTGAGTAAATTTGGTGAGTTCTGGCCCAGATCTCAGCATTACTTTTTCACAAAAAATATGTTTTTATCCTCGAACACAGGAGATATATTGAAAACAGAGTACCTGTGCAATGACAGATCAAAACGTCTGTAAATGATTAAACAATACTCCCAAATGTATTACAAGATAACATCGACTCCCGGCAAAGCATAATCGTCTTAGAAGCAAATATTTATTTGTATACAGTGTGGCAATATTTCTTTTTCTTTTCTTGTAAATATGATTTTATAAAATAGGAAAACTTACCTGAAGTCTTTTGGTATGCGACGGTTAATTCCGATAACAACTAACCATAGATCTCCAATACTTCCCATCTGTTGTAAAACGAAGGTGTTGGATTGCATGTCGCTGCACGCGATTTGTACATTATGAAAAAGCGTGGGTAAAGAGTCGAGATTGAATCGATAAATCTTCTGTATCTATGACAAAACATGATTTTATTTTGATATATTTGCTGATCCGTAATTTGTTTTTTTTTTTTACATGTTTATATTGAAAAATTAAACATTAGAAAAATAAATACATTTAAAAAGTAATAATAAATAATTTAGGTCACCATTGTCGTTTTTGCTCATAAGACAGAAAACCGTCATAATAATAATAATAATAATAATAATAATTAATGGCAGCATCAATAATTTAATTATCGTCATCATTTTATCAAAAACATAATCATCGTGTATAATTTCATCATCATCATCATCATCATCATCATCATCATTATTCTTACTACCAGTGGCACATCCGGGTTCTGTCAAAAACCAAAACAATAGGGTCTACTTTCAGAAAAATTGGAATGCACAGATAAATGTGACTCCGTGTATTACTTTAGCTCTAACATAATTTTGTTGCCAAAAACCCCCTGTTATGATTCAATTTAGACTCGTTGCGTTTGTAAACATGTGTCAATGTACTTTGGTAGACCATACCACTTAATCAATACTCGGTATATCATACTGATATTTCCGTACATTGTTTACTTTGTTGTATAGTGGTCTATAGTAAAATTCATACAACCTGGCGCGTGAAAACTTTCTTCACCTGGACAAGTTTAAATTTTAGGTTATAAAGCATAACGACCTTAAATTTCACTGGCAAGAGTTATCGTTCCTACTTATCACTGTACCTATAAGTATGAAATGAAGAATGAATACTTTTCCCGAGACGCTTGTCAAACCCAAAAATTAAAAGAGTCCACCGTGTGGTAAGCAAAATGTCATCTGACCTGGGCTAAAAAAATTGGGATATCTTGGCGGCGCTACAATTTGACCACTTTGGTTATAATATGAAGTGTTATTTCTGCGCCGGTTAAATTTTGGCCATTTATGCTTATATCATGTTTAAATTTGGCCTACCATCCAATCTAGGTCTTGTTGTCTCGAACACTCTGGATGTTTGAAATATCAAAATATTAAAAAGTACCGGTAGAATCATTCGAACTGACATGTCAAATGGTTTAACGTTCTTACAGAGACATTGTGTATATATTTTGGACGGTTTAATTTTGGCCATTTTAGTAGGGTGGCCAAATTGGCCAAAATTAAACAATGACCAAAATATCCCAATTTACGGTATATCATGACGTCATACTCTGTGTTCGCATATTCATGATGAAACATAATGAAAAAGTTTAATAACGCATGACAACTGTTATGTTCAGGGAAAAACATGCTTCTGTTGTTGGTATCTTTCTTTAATTACACACGTATTTAATTATACACGCAAATATACATTTCTAATTATAATCTGAATGTCTACGTAGACATTCGAAAATAAAAAGTAAAAACAAATCAACGAAGGATTTGGATATAAATGACTGTGTAATGAGAGTGGCGTAAAACATAATTTAAACTAACAAATCTACAACCTTGATGTATACAAGTGACAAGTTACATAAAACAAATACTATCAATAACTATACATAACCATCCCAAACTTCCGCTTCCTATTCAAATGATACAGATTGTAGCTCCCTGGGGTCAAATTCTGAAGTTTAAATATCATATACTCTCTACGACTCAAATTAACTATAGATAACTCTTCGTGCTTTATCACTTTGCCATTTAGGCGTATATTATTTAAATCCCACTTTTCGACAATTACAGCAAGTGTATGTTTGCACCTAGATTTGGAGATTAAGAAGTTGTATTCCGACAGGTATTCATTCACACCTGGTATAGTGGAAACATCCCAGTTACTTAGCCTGCTGCCTGTTGATGCCTGGATTACCTGAGAGACAAATACTGGTGACGATGCCTGGACAACCGTGGCAAGTGTAGAGGTTTGAATTTCTTTCACGTGATCAGCCAAAGGTACATCATAACTCTTCGTGATCCGATCGCTAGTAATAAGAATCGTTGATGACTCGGATGCGAGTACTCGTACTTGACCTCTTTGTCCTCTGTATACTCCTGGGACAATATAGGTCTTGTCCCATTTGTTGACGGATGGTACAGTTTTAATCACGTGACTACAGTTTGAATTCATCATTTTATAACCAGATATGTGACCAATAAAGACGCCGATTGGTTTATTACTTTTAACTAGCGTGCCACGTAAATCGTGACTTTGAATTATTTCAAAGGTGTCCTCCTCATGCAATGTAATTTTCATAACATCTCCACTTTTATACACCTTCCCTTGGTAAATGATAATATCTTTACCCATTCTGAGATGAAACCTGATGTCTGTATCATTTCTTGATGCAACAACAGCTAACTGATTGGTGTCATTTGATGCATCAGAATTATCAATCGGGGAAATAGATGGCACAATGTATCCTACAGACATTCTGTGTGCTGGAATAGCCAGAAACAGGCCACTATCCAAAGGACCATCAACGTATCCATAAACAGTCATCACTTTATCAGACGTTACTTTTATAGCCTTTTTCTCCCTTATGAAGCTATCTATTCTGATATCATTGTCTAATAAAAAATGTGAAACCCCGATTCCTGGCATTTTGTAACCTGTATGTATGGAAGTTGTTATTTTCCCTCTTAAAAGATTGGCGACTGTCACATTTGATTTCTCATGAGAGGTAACTATTATCTTAAGTAGTGTACTCTGAGAATCTTGTTTTTCATTTGACGGAAACAGGAGGAAGAATTCGTATCCCATATGTCCTGAAAAATAGAAATTGAACTTAGATTACGGTTACAATTTACACTATATAATGGTATATACAAATGCCACACGAGGTAGAGTATCAGTTAAAAACTTCCGTGGTAGCTGGTGTGTGTGTGTGTGTGTGTGTGTGTGTGTGTGTGTGTGTGTGTGTGTGTGTGTGTGTGTGTGTGTGTGTGTGTGTGTGTGCACGAGTTTGGTCGCACGTGTGGGAGAGAGGATCTTGATCAATCATACCTTCCATAGTCAAACTTGTGATCACAGTTGATATAAACGCAGCAGCAGTCACCATGGAATCGGTTAACCCTTAGACTGCTTAATTGATATTTATTGTAGAATGGGTAACATAGCATACATGAACTCAACACCAAGGACGAAATATCTTCAATGATAATTATAGGTTTGCTATCGTAAATAAAAAAAAATTCTAGATTACCTCTACATGTTTCCCCATTGCCATAGAAACCGTACAGACATTTGCATTCGTACGATCCAGGCAGCTCGTTGCACTCTGCATATTTGCTGCATGTATGTTCACCCCGTTGACATTCTTTGACGTCTGAAGATGTAAGAATTTATAGTACATGAGCTATTGATAAATGCAGCATTTAACAATAGTTGTCGATAGATAAGATAGATCGCCGGAAATGGGTGTTAATTTTCAAAATAGGGTTTTTACCCAAAGCTGTCAGGTATGGTCATGAGGAATCTATATGTTGAATATCAAAGCCCTTTCCCTCATAGTTGCAAGATATAGGACAGGTTAAAGTTTTTTTTAAGTTGATCAAAGTCCAAGTCAAGGTCACTAGGTCAAAAGTCAAGAAGCCAAATGAAAGCACTGGTTTTAAGAAATATGTGCAATATCAAAGCCCCATCCCTCATGGTTGAAAATAATTATCGGAAGTAGATGTATTTGAAAAGAAGGTCAAAGTCCAATGTCAGAGTCACTAGATCAAAAGTCAAGGTACTAAATGAATGCTCTGGTCATAAGGAATCTAGTATATATGAAATATCAAAGGCCTGTGCCTTGTGGTTAAATAGGCAATATTAAAGGTTTGTTTACGAACTCAGACTACAACGACGCCGAGGGATATTAGCTTTGTATGAGCACATTGCTAATAAAAACTTATAGAAATTTCTTTCGTTGGTATGAGGTGATGCTTACTGCAGGGGAAAACCGGAGTACACGCAGAAACCCCACGTATCCGAGCTAGCTATTGCCAAACCATCTCGCACCTTTGGATCCAAACAATGTTACATATGCTAGCCACTGCGCTACCCGGACGTCCAATTGGTTTACTAATTGTTGCAATACTTACAATGTTGTCACACGGTCGTCACGGGCCATCAACCACGGCCAAACATCGAATTGAAATTTCCATAGCATTTATACCATACGCTTACAACGAAGTCATGGTTTATTTGCATATGCCAACAACCTCAAAGGTCACGACACTACCGATGATGCCAATGTTTATAAGTATGTCGGTCACGGAACCTCAGTTTCAAACTTAACGGAAATGCAGTATTTCTTATGAGCATTTGGCCAAGAGACAATTACCCTTTAAAGCTTCGGGTTTCTAGATTTTCGGAGCTTCATTTTTGTCCAATGTTCACCAAATCTGTATACATTCTCTTGGACTCCCTGACAGTATTTTTTGTATCTGTACTTTTATATAGTAGTACAAGTACTGGAAATCGAACCGAGACCAACTTCCAATGCAGTGCCAGCGAAACCACCATAAGTAAGTTTGAATATGAAAAAATATTATAAACATAATGCCAAAGTTAAAATGCTCAAGACGATCGTTTCTGTCAATTAGAATCCATCAGTAGAGCTCCAATTTTAAATAGTTATGCTAAAGAGGAAGTGGTATCAAACAAGGCCAAATAATAAATCTGAACGTATAATCATATGAATAGTGGATCACCTTTACAGGCAATTCCATTGCCTTCAAACCCTTCTTTACATTTACATCTGAAACTGCTGTACGTATTTTGACATGTTCCCCACTGTGGGTGACAATTATGAAGGTTCGTTTGGCATTCATCAGCATCTACAATTAAATATTGTAAAAACGGTTTAATTTATTTTTGAATTGTTAAAGTTACAATAAACATCTTGTGTTATAATCATAATTTTGAATTCATCGTGCATGTAAATCGTTTACCTTTCTAAGCTAAGGTGGTGGTACGTAGGCGGAAGGATAAGTGAGCGTATAATACTTGAGGATTCAAGGTTTTCCATGCTACTTCAGAGGTAGGACCTTCACTCAAAGAGGAAGGCTTGGTTTTGAATATTGATCTACAACTAGGTCCTGACTGTTCTTTTGTCAAACAATTGGTATATATAGTAACGGATTTTGGGGATGAAACTAAAACAAGGCTAAATCAACAAATTAAGTCCCCCAGCCGAGCATAACGCCGAATATAATAGATACGTAAGATATATGACTAAACCAAATATAATGAGCCAAGATAAAGAAATGAAAACTTCAAATGACCTGGCCAAATAAAACCACTATAGGGTAATAACTGTAGAAAAAAAGGTAGCAGTTGTTCTATTGTTTTATATAACCCTGGCTAATTACGATGTGTATCTGAATCAGTTACGGTAAGCCTAGGTGTTAAAATGACAAAGATATGACCCAAATAATTCAACTCGACAAAGGGGAATAACTCTAGTAGTTGGTATGAGTGCAATTTCTGTATGCTAAATCTCTGTACATAAGATATATATCTGTATCAGATATGATAAACCAAGTTAAAAAATGACTTAAATATGTTTCAGAAAAATAAAATCAACAACAGAAAAGACCGCTAACGATAAGGGTGGTATATCTACGTAACATGTAGGCTATACTTGCACCAAATATGGGGAACTGAGGATGATGTTGGCAGGACAAGGCAAAATGACTGACGGACGGACGGCAAAAAAGACGGATGTGCGGAACACAAAACCATACCCACGAAGAGAAAATGCAATAACGATATTTCCAGAAACTTCAAGAATACCAACTGTAGTGGAATATGTTGAAAGGACAAAACAAAAGGATGGACGTACACATCGCAAAACCATACTCCCTCCTCTACAGAACCACTTGGAATTTTAATAAGTGATACTGAAATAACGATATTTCACGAAAAATCGAGACTATCAAATGTTTTGGTAGATATTAGCAGGACAAAGCACAGAGATGGACTGGTGGAAGAACCTATAGAACAACCCACCCACGGAACGGCTGGAATTCTAATAAGAGGTATGATACTATTTTAAATGGGCATTAACTGTGTTTACTTAAAATAATTACTTCGATTTTTTTTCTACTTTTACTATTTGTACTTGATGTACAATAGCAAATGAGAGCTATAGACAGGCATAAAAAATCTTATTTCCCTATATATTTTGTGAAAATTAGGTCAGGTCCAGTGTGGTATTCATGCATAAATAGTAAGGTTGAGTTAATCAAATTGCAAATGAAAAAGTGTCCAGCCAGGTTTTTTCAAGAGTTTTTTTTATTTTTTAATTTAAAGAAGGAAAGAAATTGCTTGAAAAAAACACAGCTAGTGCCCATATTTGCACTTTAACTATGATTAGTGGCGTCATATAAGTGATTTTTCCGGTATCATTATACAATGTACATGATTTTTCCCACGATGTAAAACATGTGTAACATCAGATGTGTGATATTGCCAAAGAAAGGAGTAAAATATCAGTGATGTTAAATAAGCGATTTTTCACAGTCAAACAATGTTGGTGATATTAAAGTTATTATTCCGATAATATCAATCAACATCGTTGACGTCAGTAGCTATAATGACTTTATAAGTTAATGGCAAACTAAAAAGAGAAATTGTTATAAAGTATTATATTATTTTCTAACCTGTACAATATGTTCCACTTCCGGTAAATCCTTCTACGCAGGTGCAAACATAGCTTCCAAAGGTATTATGACAAACTGCATTGGCGTCACATTTGTGTATGCGTTCACTACACTCGTCCACATCTACATAAGAAGAATCGCACACATTTACAAGGTAAAGGCTCTCTAAAACACAATGACATGGATTTGTAAGGAATCCCGTGGGTGCCGTGTTTGAAAAAAAATAATTGTCGGCCGCTAGATATATACACTTGTTATCTTGTGGCCGCCACATAATTATCTGTCGGACGCCACATAATTGTTCTGTAGTGTAAATTTCTTGTGCGGAACTAGTTATACATCTTGAAAAGCGATTAGGTTTTGCCAGTGACAAGAAATTGCCAGTATATTTTCTTACAAATACCATACACTGATTAATTAATAAACGCTTAAAGGGGTACCTTTCCCAGAAATTTATTTCTTATTTATCATTAAAATGTGTTATTTACAGAATTTTGTTTAAAAATCAATAATGCAATAATTCTAAACAGAGATAGAAATTAACTACCTGACAATCGCTGCAAACGCCTATAGGAGAACAACATATTGATTTGTTACGACGAAAACAAATTATACAGACATATGAAGTGGCCATTTTTATAACTTTTACCAAATGACTTTGGAAATGGCAACCATGTCCGTATACTAAAATAAGTGGCAGCCGCCAGAATTTATATATTTGACAAGCGGGTCGCCGTGCACTGTGTAGGACAATTTTAATTTATTATTTGAATTTATTTGCCCACTGCACGTATGCATTGTAAAACGATCGTAACTGAACGTTACGGATGCTCTTTCAAACTGATTCTCAGTTTTGTTTGAATCATACATATTCTATTGACTGGAATATCTTATAATATATCTATGACATGTAGATGTCACCAGCTTTTATGCATTGAGGGTCCCTTTTCGTGCCACACCTGCCGTGACATGGGGTCTAGGGTTTAAGTCTCAACCAAAGGACAAGTGATTTTCATTCCATACGCTGAAGAAAAAGACAATACCAATGTCTAAATTATTAACTGATACCGGAAATCGAATATGCTTGCGAGCCGGGCGCTCTACCAGTAGCCCAACGCAGAATGTGAAAAACAGCTGTATTATAGAAATCTTTAGGATGTCCAGGATATAGATACAAATATAGTAGAAATGGACAAACACGGACTGTTGGAAACCAAGAGGTGGGATCAGGTGCCGTGGGTAGTTTAAGCAAAAAGGTGAAAAGAGTGTTGACCCGGCCACAATCTATAAGGAACTTTAAGAAAGTACACGAGGCTGGTATTCCGTATATGATAATCAGAATATTGTGGGAATTCTTTGAAAAAGAAGGAAAGAATTGTCTTACCTATACAGTGGGTGTTGTTTCTATGGAAACCGTTCCTACAATCGCATGTATAACTACCAATGCTGTTTATGCATGTTGCTTTCTTGTGACATGTAGTCAAACCGAGGCTACATTCATTTATATCTGTGTTCGAATAAGAATATCTAATTACAATACATTATAAATATCGTACAATTTTAACGAAGGCAAGTTAGTCAGTATTTTGCGCGGTCATACATTAGCGATGTTAATGTTGGAGTAGATCATTTGACATTATCATATCAATTTTAACACTACACACGCTTGACGTCTCGACGAAATCGTTGTAAAGGTACACGTTTTCTTTTGTGTTCATCATCGATAAATCATCGATTGATGATATCAACAACGCCACTTATATTCGCATTTATTTCATTTTCTAGAAAGTTATGAACATGTCAAGTGCCATGAAAAACATTTAAAATATACATCTTTCATAAACTGAAGCTCAACTGACGAAGTCTAATTGACAGAAACTATCATCTCCAGCATTTTAAGTTTGGTGTCGCAGTAGGTGTCGGCACGTTAAAGAACCCTCACTGCTCAATGGCCATAAGTGCCGAGCATAGGCCAAAATTTGAAGCCCTGCAGCGGCATTTGGTGACGTCTCCAAATGAGTGAAAGATTCTTGAGTGCGACGTTAAACAACAAGAAAACAAACAAGCAAACAATAAGTTTGGTATTATGTTAATAATATTTATAATCACTAGGTCATTGCCACTGCTGCTGGTGATCCCCGAAGGTATACATAAACTTAGTACCTGGTATTTCGGTACCAGCTGATAGTCTTATACTAATCTTATACTTATTTTGCACTGATAACTCCAGCATATAAGCTAGAGCATCGCACTAACTATGATGAATCTCACCTCTAGGCACCGCAGTGTCGAGCCACGGTGGAACATAAGTTGATTTTGTGAGAAAATCTTCCAGTTTAATTGAGGGAGTCCAGTAATCTCTTCTCGTGTACATTGTAACCGGGTTCTCTCCTCCACCATTAAATGGCCGCCATCATATAACTGAAAAATCGTTGATTGTGGTGCAGAACACCAGTAAATATAAAGCTAAACCTTTTGGAGGAACACTTCGATAGCCACAGTGTTGTTAAATAATTTGATAAAGATTTACAAACAAAAACTTCCGTAACACTGTTCGTCGTATATTTGTTAACTCAGACTTAATACGAATTTACACAAAACTCTGGCGAAATAAAATAATTTACCGTGCACGCCAATACGGCGAACACTTTAAAAACCTATAAGTGGGATCAAGTATAATGTGTGTAAGGAATACGCCAGTTACACGCCACACGCGCGAGTCCGTATTCAAATTGAAAACAAAATAGTATGTGTAAGATCTGGTCAGAAAAATTAAGAGTTATTTTATTTCGTTGCTGTCGGTGTTTTGTAATTTTGATAAGCATTAAATTTAGTAATTACTATAATTAGCCGACCAAGACCTTTTAATAATGTAGAGTAATGAATAACATATAATTAGGAATATAGAGATTAACGTCTTGACGTGTACTAGCGTACCGGGTATGTATTAATACGAAGCTAGTGCAATTTATACGCGAATATAGGTTATTCAACGGATATGTTGAAACATTTACACCCGAGTTCTTGACGCGGCAAAGGACCGAGCTTGCGAGGGCGTAAATATTTCGACATATACATAAAATAATATTTTATTATACCGTTAATTGGGGTGTTTTGGCGTCGCTAAATTTGGCCACTTTGGTCATAAAATGATGGGTTATTTTTGGTCAGTTAAATTTTGGCCATTTATGTCTATATCATGTTTAAATTTGGCCTAACATTGACCGATTTCCGTCTTATAGTGTCGAACATCCCAGGTGTTTGAATTATCAAAATATTTAAAAAGTGTCGGCAGAATGCGTCACATGGTACTTGATGAATACAAACGTCCACACAGAGTAATTTCTTTAAAAAGCTTGTTTGTTAATCTAAAAACACTAAAATATTTTTAAAAATAATCGGTAGAAACATTAATATGTACATATGTTGGATGGTTTAATTTTGGTCATTTCAATAGGGTGGCCAACTTGACCAGAATTAAGCAATGGCCAAAATATCCCATTTTACGGTACATCCTTATCAATGGTACACTGGTAGAATTAAAATTATTTTTTTCATTTCACAGCAAATCACAAACACATCCGAAATTGGCGTGATGTGTCATCGTTGTAGTACAAATGAATATAACATAAAAATAGGCCCGGAACCTCAAAATCGGTCCTGGGTCTATGTGGTAGGATATTGCACCTTTTCTGCTACTGTTAAGTAAATGGAATACGAAAGTAGGATATATAATAATTAGATGTATTCAATGTCTAAAGTAATGATGACTTCACGCTACAAAAAGCAATAATTAACTCATCAGTCCCTGAAAAATCAATGATTCAGACCAGTCCAAATGTGTCTCTAGGGGTGTATGGGTTAAGAATCATACATACAGACGTGACAAACTTGTCTGACCGCTGTTTTGTCCTGACTTATAACCACATGAACTTAATACGTGTAAATCTAATAAAAGTAAATAATTAAAATTTACCTGTACAATTGACCCCGTTCCCGGTATATCCATCTAGACATGTACAGGTGTAACTGCCAACTGTGTTACTACAGAAGGCTTTGCTGTGACATGCGTGCTTCCTTTTCGAACACTCATCTACATCTAAATGTGTAAAGGCTCATAGCTATACTGTAAATCCCAAAATTTTCGCAGGACTTTGTTTTCGCGATATATATACACACATTTTAAATTTATTCGCGAGATGATATTTTCGCGATTTTGAATGCCCATTGAGTCATATTAATATTATGCTTCATCACGCGATAATTTTATTTTCGCGGGCAACAGCTCTCGCAAAATTACGCGTAAATAAAATAAGTACAGTCACTGATACATTTTATTGGGAGACTCCGCGGTCGAATGGCTAAAGCGTCACACGTTGAACCATAAAGTCTCTCACATCTGGTCAGAGCAGTTTCGATCCCCACTGGAACCTAAGCTGATTTTGTGATGAAGTTTGCCAGATTATTTGCAGAAGGTCGGTGGTCTCTTCCCGGGTACATTGTAACAGGGTTCCCTCCTTAGCCATTTAAAACTGGCTGCAACCATACAACTAAAAGTGCCGGGTATGGCGTAAAACTAGAATCATAATCAAATACACTTAAAGCCTTAGTCACAACCGGACGCAGGGGGTATGTGCGGCAAAAACGCCAAAGAACGCACGAGCTTCGCACAGCCTTATTGTGGAATTTCGAGCACGCAGACTGCCCGTAAGCCCGTACGATGAATGCTTAAAGCCTTAGTCACAACCGGACGCACGTGTTTTTAAATCCTCTCGGTTTTCCGCCGTAGGTGAGAGCCGTAGAAGTCGTGGTGGCAACAGAAAAAGAAACAGTCACTTCGTGAGTTTGGAGTATGAACGACATATGTAATTGGGAAATCGAAGAGTTTGTTGGACATGCTCAACATCGTACGTGCTTACGGGCAGTCTGTGTGCTCGAAATTCCGCAAGAGGGCGTTCCTTGGCGTTTTCTATCGTACATACCCCATAGAGTGGAAGTACGGTCGGTTGTAACATTCTAAACGTCAATTAGACAGTGTCCATTTTCATAAGTTAATAGTTTGATATTCAGAACTGTCCATCTAAACAACGTTAATTATAATATTAACTTTACAATTTTACATCAATACGAAATTGCCCAACATTAATATTTCTTCATTGTACGCATCAATACGAAAGAAGTCAAATTATCTACTTTGTAAACATCAATACAACAGTGTCAATCAAAACAACGGTAATAGTTGTGTATTTTACATATATATTGAACTGTTGGATTCCAAAATACTTATAGTCTTAAATCAATACGAAAATGTCCAGTTACACAACGTTAATAGTCCTATATTCTTACATCAATACGAAAATGTCCAGTTACACAACGTTAATAGTCCTATATTCTTACATCAATACGAAAGTGTCCAGTTACTCTATGTATCTATATCCTTAACAACATATGAAAGTGCTTTACAATTTATGTTTTAAAGATGTTCTTTTGCCGACTACGACATATAGAATCAAAACCTTATTTTGCCGAAATTTTTGTTTTTGTTATTACTAAAACTTGTGGAACCACCACGCTTAGGAGGCCACCTCGCATTTAAGACCACAAATATTCAGTATTATGAGTATTACTTAACCCTTCACACAATTTTTTTTTTCATCGGCACTGAGCGTACATCACAACCTGCCCAAATCGGCCCCTGGCACATGGGGGTTAATAAATATTTATTCAATGGGTCCGGACGTTAACAGACTTTACTGATCAAACCAATCTACGTCAGGTGGTCTAGATAGTGAGGTTTTATATGTAATTATATCGGCATAACACAATTCAGATGAATGAATTTTACTTTTCTACATAAAAACGCTCAAAGGGTTTAAACAGTAAAGGTCTTTTTACACCCTACAGGTTCTAAAAGGGAACAATGCACTGAATGGCAAATTTTCGGTAAATTCTTCCACTTGGAAGTCGAACGTTCAGCCACCAGACCACCGCGTGCGGTTTTTCGGTTAAACATCCCATTTAGGACACAGTGCTCAGTAAAATAAGAAAAAGTTAAAACTCAAAAGGCGACTGAGTACATGAAACAATCCAGAACAAATATTCATGACGGTTAGTGGTTATCAGTTTAACAGTAGAACCTTGATATTAAAATCACCTGACTGACTGGCACGTAATGGTTTGATTAACCAGGTAGTCCCACTTAACTGAGGGTTTGGATTTTTGTATGTTCATTAAGAAATTAAGTATGGATTGAACATTTACGATCTGAACTGTGCGGTGGTCTCCTAAGCGAGGTTCCACTGTATCTCCGATTCAATGTGCTGCACAGTAAAATTGTATTTCGTCTGAATTAGGACAATACAAGTGTCATACCGATGCAGTGCGTTTTGTTTCCATGGAAACCAATCTTACAACCACAATAATAAGTGCCAATGGTATTTATGCAAGTCGCCTGTGGATGGCAGGTGTCTGTTCCAAGGGAGCATTCATTGATATCTGAAAAGTAGTAGCATTTACAATCAAATAAATGATCCCGTAATTTTTACAATTATAAGACAATATTATACTATACCATTTCCCTGAATATTGGAACATCGCAATAATTACAGAACAAGTACTCTGATATTAGTCAGTTTAAAGGTATGTTGCACTGACCAATTGCAAAAGTAATTTTGTATAAAAAAAAATCTCAAATACCAAACTATAAATCATCAGAATATCCAGGATATAGGTAGAAATCTGGTTACAAAAATGGACAAAACACGGACCTCTGGAAATCAAGAGGTGGGATCAGATGCCGTGGAGGAGTAAGCATCCCCTGTCGACCGGATACACCCGCCGTGAGTCCACAGTTAAATCAAAATGAAATACGTGAGGAACGAATCCTTGTCATAATTGGTACAGACGTGTCAACAACCGCCACCTAACAGGTAACTCAACATTTCACTTACTGAAACAGAGTAATCACAAATAAGACTATTATACCGACCGTAAAATTTGCGGAACGTTGACATCAAACGCGGTTTTTGATATCTTTATGTCAATAATTTGTCAGTGAGTAGTTTACCTCTGTTTATGAAATGTTCATATGTTGAACACGGTCAGACATATCGGATCATTTGTGAAATATAAACTCCATATGCGGGTGATTGTGGGATATTACTACTTAAATGTGGAAAACTTACGATGGGAAAGCCGAAATCGTCGCGTTTGTCGTATAGCTTAGTTGTTAATTTCCCGTCTGTATCTACAGTAAGTAAAATGTCTAAGTATGAAGTGTGTGTGCTTGATTCTGTTGCATCTTTAATTTCTAGTTTGCTGGGATATATCACATTGACATATGTATGAAAATTGTCATTATTAATTGACAAAACGTCGTCGATTTCTCTAAATGTCAAATTTAAGGACAACACTAACTTTTTCTTCTTTTCATTCAGCAGTTTCTGAATGAAGTCTGCTTCGTATGATCAGCAAATAAAGGGGCACAGTTGGTTTCCATAGGAATGCCGAGTTTGTTGAAAGACCACGTCTCCGATCATTACAAATATATTGTCTATTAGAAATTCCAGCATATTTTTTATATTTATGTGTAGAATCAGAGTGGTGTTGGACAAAATGAGTATCATGATGACCATTTTTTTTATTTGTTACCCACATTAACTGGAGAAAAACTGGGTTTTCCTAAGAAAACTACGTTAGCCTTAACTACAAAAATTAATTAAACCTAACCTAGGTTTTTCTTAAGAGAAACTTAGTTTTTCTGTAGTTATTAACATTCAAACTGCGACGTAAAAAAGGCATTAATGATTAAAATCTAAGTTTTCTACAAGAGTTTAAATGAGAAAAAAAATGTTCAACACATTGATGTATTAATTAAACCTAGTTTTTCTAAGTCAAACCAGGTTTTTCTCAATAACCCACATTACCTGGCAGTTATAGGTTTAACTTCTTCTATATATATCGCAAAAAGGAATTAGATTTAGTTTTTTTTTCTCGAGAAAAACGTAGTTTAATTGAGAAAAACTGTTTAACTGCGTCAAAATCAAATTAATTAGTAAAAATACAGACAAAACAAATTCAAAATCTCGGATCACCAATACGTTGACATAGTGACTATCAAGTGTTCTATTTCACCTGTACACAAAGTCAAAATCTTGGATCACCGATACGTTGACACAGCGACCATCAAAAGTGTTTTATTTCACCTGTACAGACCAAAGTCAAAATCTTAGATCACCTATACGTTGACATAGCGACCATCAAAAGTGTTCTATTTCACCTATACAGACCAAAGTCAAAATCTTAGATCACCTATACGTTGACATAGCGACCATCAAAAATGTTCTATCTCACCTGTACAGACCAAAGTCAAAATCTTGGATCTCCGATACGTTGACATAGCGACCATCAAAAGTGTTCTATCTCACCTGTACAGACCAAAGTCAAAATCTTAGATCACCGATACGTTGACATAGCGACCATCAAAAGTGTTCTATCTCACCTGTACAGACCAAAGTCAAAATCTTAGATCTCCGATACGTTGATATAGCGACCATCAAAAGTGTTCTATCTCAACTGTACAAACCAAAGTCAAAATCTTGGATCTCCGATACGTTGACATAACGATCATCAAAAGTGTTCTATCTCACCTGTACAGACCAAAGTCAAAATCATAGATCTCCGATACGTTGACATACCGACCATCAAAAGTGTTATATCTCACCTGTACAGACCAATCCATCTCCAGAGTATCCGGATTTACAAATACATTTGTACGAGCCAGGAACATTTTTACAGTCTGTCAAATCAGGACATTTGTTTAATCCTTTTTCTGCACACTCGTCAATATCTGAGGATAAAATTCACATATCTTTGAAATATCAAACGTTCAAATATATCACAAAACGATATCAAGAAATTAAAAAATATTCAGTTACCTTTTTGTGATGTCTATCAGAACACTGATGTACCACTTTATTTTGGGCAACATAGTGTTCTTTCGAATTTGAAAATTAATTCAATTTAATTTATAAATATATTTTTGTCATATTTTATTATGTGCACATATTCGCTATGAAATATGAAATGGAAATTTGGGTCAAACTGTATTTTCAATGTGTTAAAAGGGGTTAATATTAAAATAAATGTAGTTGATATGTGTTTAAATCTAGTAAACATGTCTTAAAATGTAGTTTACTTGAGTTAATATGTATTTACTACGTGATAACAAATGTAGCTTTTATTTGTGAAACTAAAGATGATTGTAATCCAGATGTGTAAAACGGTAGTTTACGTACATCTATCCGTAACCTTTCTGTGTTAAATTGTAAGATAGAAATCTGGTTTAATGTAAACTGTTAAACTTAACTTACCGGTGTAAAGCTATAACTCACGTGTAAAGCACTTAACTTACCGGTGTAAAACTATAACTCACGTGTGTAACACTTAACTTGCCCCTGTAAAACTATAAATCCCGTGTGTAGCACTTAACTTATCCGTGTAAAACTATAACTCACGTGTGTAAAATTACATCTTACCGGTGTAAAACTATAACTCACGTGTGTAAAATTATATCTTACCGGTGTAAAACTATAACTCTCGTGTGTAAAATTACATCTTACCGGTGTAAAACTATAACTCTCGTGTGTAAAATTACATCTTACCGGTGTAAAACTGGTGTAAAACTATAACTCACGTGTGTAAAATTACATCTTACCGTTGTAAAACTATAACTCACGTGTGTAAAATTATATCTTACCGGTGTAAAACTATAACTCTCGTGTGTAAAATTACATCTTACCGGTGTAAAACTATAACTCACGTGTGTAAAATTACATCTTACCGGTGTAAAACTAACACTCACGTGTGTAAAATTACATCTTACCGGTGTAAAACTATAACTCACGTGTGTAAAATTACATCTTACCGGTGTAAAACTATAACTCACGTGTGTAAAATTACATCTTACCGGTGTAAAAACGTAACTGTAGTCAAATATGTTTAACAATAATTGCATATGACAAATACATACACGCGCATAAATGTCTCGTGCGAAACACGTGTGTAATACGGTAACCTACCAATACATATATATCCATCGCCTTCAAAACCGGTCTTACACGTGCATTCATATCGTCCATCTACGTAGCGACCAGTTGCATGTTCGTGGCATTTACATTCGTCGTCATCTGTAATAAGCATTCATGGTTCAAGTATGGAAATCAATATATAAAAGCTAAAGCTCTCTCTCTGTCTCTGTCTCTGTCTCTCTCTCTCTGTCTCTCTGTCTCTCTCTCTCTCTCTCTCATGAAAGATATAGAATATACAGTGGCGCACTGAAGCAAATTTAGTTTCATCAACCCCTGAGGTCACTTTTTTAGACTCGCCCAAATCAATAAATAGTATTATCTACTACAATAATCCAGGAGTGAAAAAGTTCATATTGCATGTAAAACTATTATAAAGTTATTCTAAATCATACACCCCTATATTCTGACAGTGGACTTAACCATTCTTTGAAATGGACAAATCCAAGTGTGACTTCAGGGGTTGATGAGTTAAAAGTTATAAGCGAAAATTGTATTGAAATTAAATAGACAATTATTTCGTTAAACTGTGTTTTAAAATGTGGTTTTATATGAAATATATAGTGAAAAATGAAAAGATGCATCAATTTTGACACGCAACAGTATAGATCTGGTCCACAATGTAGAAAATTATCATACTTTCGAATTCACACAATAAATAAAGGAACATAAGGAAATAAACATGTAATTTGATTAATTAATTCATTTATGAATATAATTACCGCATTCATTGCATTTATTGCAGGTGAGATGGCAACCAATCGTTGATGTGAAATGTTGATCACTACATATATCAAAATGAGAGTTCAGGTATTGGCAGTAGGGGGAAACATCTAAGTCTTGCTGAGGGGAAGCGTTTGTCATTTGACCTTTGTTACACATGCGCATTTGACCCTCTTTATCCAACTGAAGAACAAAATCTTGAATCAAAACGCCACAATCCATCTTATTACGACAGATCCTTAAATTATGTATGTCGATGAACTTTTTGTCTGTAATGGTAAAAAGAAAATTTTATCTCTATTCAAATTACATTACATATTCCGCGAAAAAACTACTTTAACAGAGAAAAACTAGGTTTAACTGTGCCACAGTCACATCAATGAGTATTTGGCGCAGTTAAACCGAGCTTTCTCAGTTAAACTAAGTTTTTCTCCAGTTAATTTGGGTTACGAGAAAAATTACGATAAGCTGGAAAAAATTAGGTTTAACTCGTAACCCACATTAAATGGAGAAAAAATAGGTTTATCTGAAAAAAAAACTAGGTTTAACTCATTAATGTGATTTTGGCGTGCCATGGTTACGTGTAATCGACATTATCTATTTTATATGAACCTAACCAGAATCACCGATGTCAGCACTGCAGAAGTTTAATTTGAATTTGAATTTTGAATGTTGTTTTACGCCAAACTCAACACTTTTTAGCTTTATGGTGGCGGTCAGTTTTTCAATGGTGGAGGAGAGAACCCGGTTACAATGTACCCGGGAAGAGACCATCGGCTTTCCGCAAGTAAGCTGGCAAACTTTTTCACAAAAACTCAGTTTAGGTTCCAGCGGATCCAGTGAAAACCAGTGAGAGACTTCATGATTTAAAGCGCAATGCTCTAACCACTAGGCCGTGGAGGCCCGCAGAAGTTTGAAAACACGTGAATTGGTTAAGACGAAGCTGACTGATTAATTCACGTCTCTATACACCCAGAGCGACTACATGCGAAAGGGTCCCTCTTCCGGTTGAGGGTTGAGAATCCTTTCAATGTGACCCACAATAATTATTTTAGCTCAATTTCAAACGAATTAATATTTTCATTTGTAGACAACATTGTGGTAATGTTGTATGAAACATACACCACTGATCATATTCTAGCCATGCTCCAAATTCCAAGATTTGAGTCATGAATTATCTGTGAAGATCGCTTTAGATTATATTTTTCTTTCAGTTATAAACATGTGATAGAAGATACGGTATATCTTATGTAATGGAAAAACCTTTGTCATGCTGGAGTAATTCTTTCATTTTGATCTGCTGAATATTCATGAGATAGCGTTTGAACATGTGAACGAGAGTTTGCCCAACATCTGAGAGAGTGTCGTCGGCAGCGAAACAAATTGCCAACCATCCCAACAACAGGACATGAGTCGGCCATTTTATCTTCATAGTGGCCCAGTATTCCTTTCCATCCATCTAAAATGTGAAAAAAATGATATTGGTCTATTTAGAGTCGATTGATGTTCAACCTTAAATAATTCTTATGTTGATCGTCGTCGTCGTTATTTTAGGATTTCCATAACGTTGTTGTTGTTATTGTTATTGTTGTTGTTGTTTTTGTATTGTTTAACGTCCCACTCAAGAATCTTTCACTAACATGGAGACGTCACCAATGCCGGTGAAGAGCTTCAAATTTTGGCCTATGCTCGGCACTTACGGCCATTGAGCAGTAAGGGTTCTTCAACGTGCCGACAACTACAGTGACACGAGGCCTCGGTTTTTTGTCTCATCCGAAGGACAGCATAACTATTTGTAATACAATCCATTTTTAATTTGAAAGTTATGTTAGATATGCAGTTTCTAAAGTGACAAAATGACAAAATTCTTAACCCAGAAGAAGAGAGAAACACTAGACGAAATTGTACATCCATTTATCAACGTATTTTAGATAAAATGCAAGTATCAAAATCCACTGTATTGAGATTGAGCGGACAATATGAAGATGTGACACAGGTAATGTTCAATCATGGAATTTGTGCACATTCCCTATATAAAGGAAAATTTGTCAGCTACAGTAATACGTGGAATCAGGAAAATAGCAAATGCTGGAGCAAGTTATCTATATGGCAGCTACAGTAAAAACCTAATATAAATCAGGAAAATATCAAATGCTGGAGCAAGTTATCTATATGGCAGCTACAGTAATACGTGGAATCAGGAAAATATCAAATGCTGGAGCAAGTTATCTATATGGCAGCTACAGTAATACGTGGAATCAGGAAAATATCAAATGTTGGAGCAAGTTATCTATATGTCAGCTATAGTAAGGCGTGGAATCAGGAAAATATCAAATGTTGGAGCAAGTTATCTATATAACAGCTATAGTAAGGCGTGGAATCAGAAAAATGTCAAATGTTGGAGCAAGTTATCTATATGTCAGCTATAGTAAGGCGTGGAATCAGGAAAATATCAAATGTTGGAGCAAGTTATCTATATGTCAGCTATAGTAAGGCGTGGAATCAGGAAAATATCAAATGTTGGAGCAAGTTATCTATATGGCAGCTATAGTAAGGCGTGGAATCAGGAAAATATCAAATGTTGGAGCAAGTTATCTATATAACAGCTATAGTAAGGCGTGGAATCAGGAAAATGGCCAATGTTGGAGTAACTTATCTATATCTGTCCTACAGTAATGCGTGAAATCAGTAAAATGTCAAATGTCAGGAAAATGTCAAATGTTGGAGCAAGTTATCTATATCTGACCTACAGTAATGCAGGACTTACAGTGTCAAACGTGGGGTAAATCAGGATAAGTGTTATCTATAAATAGTAAGACGATGAATCAGGAAAATGTCAAATGTTGGGGTAAGTTATCTATATCTGACCTACAGTAATGCGTGGACTTAGAACAATGTCAAATGTTGGGGTAAATTATCTATATGTGTTATCTATATGTCAGCTATAGTAAGACGATGAATCAGGAAAATGTCAAATGTTGGGGCAAGTTATCTATATCTGACCTACAGTAATGCGTAAAATCAGAAAAATGTCAAATGTTGGGGTAAGTAATCCAAATGTCAGCTTCAGTAAGGCGTGGAATTAGAAAATGTCAAATGTTGGGGTAAGTAATCCAAATGTCAGCTTCAGTAAGGCTTGGAATCAGGAAATGTCAAATGTTGGGGGTAAGTAATCCAAATGTCAGCTTCAGTAAGGCGTGGAATCAGGAAATGTCAAATGTTGGGGTAAGTAATCCAAATGTCAGCTTCAGTAAGGCTTGGAATCAGTAAATGTCAAATGTTGGGGTAAGTTATCCAAATGTCAGCTTCAGTAAGGCGTGGAATCAGGAAATGTCAAATGTTGGGGTAAGTTATCCAAATGTCAGCTTCAGTAAGGCTTGGAATCAGGAAATGTCAAATGTTGGGGTAAGTTATCCAAATGTCAGCTTCAGTAAGGCGTGGAATCAGGAAATGTCAAATGTTGGGGTAAGTTATCCAAATGTCAGCTTCAGTAAGGCTTGGAATCAGGAAATGTCAAATGTTGGGGTAAGTTATCCAAATGTCAGCTTCAGTAAGGCGTGGAATCAGGAAATGTCAAATGTTGGGGTAAGTAATCCAAATGTCAGCTTCAGTAAGGCGTGGAATCAGGAAATGTCAAATGTCAGTAAGGCGTCAGCTTCAGTAAGGCGTGTGAATCAGGAAATGTCAAATGTTGGGGTAAGTTATCCAAATGTCAGCTTCAGTAAGGCTTGGAATCAGGAAATGTCAAATGTTTGGGGTAAGTTATCCAAATGTCAGCTTCAGTAAGGCTTGGAATCAGGAAATGTCAAATGTTGGGGTAAGTTATCCAAATGTCAGCTTCAGTAAGGCTTGGAATCAGGAAATGTCAAATGTTGGGGTAAGGTATCTATGTGCAATTGATGACGTTTTAAAGACAGAAACGATCGTCTTGAGCATTTGTGTTGGCCTCTTTGTAAAATTAAATTTGATACTGTTAATTATATTTATGTGTCTTTTTTGTATTCTCAATGTTATCATATTATCATATATAATATAAAAAATCTCATATACCAAAGTATAAATCAATAGAATGACCAGGACATAGATACAACTCCGGTAAAAATGGACAAACACGGACCTCTGGAAACCAAGAGGTGAGATCAGGTGCCATGGAGGAGTAAGCATCCCCTGTCGACCGGTCACACCCGCCGTGAGTCCACAGTCAAGTCCAATGAAATACGTGAGGAGTGTATCTTCGTCACAATTGATACAGACGTCTCAACAACCGCCAACGAAAAGGCAGCTCAGCATTTCACTTAGTGAAACAGAGTAGTCGCAAACAAGGCTATTATACCGACCGTAAAATTTGCGGAACGTTGACATTAAACGCGGTTTTCGATATAACTGAATTGTGAATATTCTCTGTACTATTTTATTTTATACTTTTTTGTGGTGAAATTTCAAATAAACTTTGAAACGTTGAGAAATCCTTTAATTTTAGACTTATTACCTCAAACATAAGTTTACCTGAAAACAAGATTTTGAAAACACTACCCTTCAATTCGTAAAAGAACACTTTGAAGGTTATATATTTTGCATAGAAGTAATCAATATTTTAATATGTACAATATCTAATTTATACTTGGGTCATTTTATAAAAGTAAACCACACCTTAACAATTATTTATTGCATAATGAAGTTTAAATATTCCAATGTTTCAAGGGACCTTGAAAGGTCGTTTGTTTTACAAACGTGATAAATTTTGTGATGACTTGTGTGCAAAAACACACTAGTTACCTGCAAAGTCACTTTATACATGACAAACACACACTTTTCGCCTGCAAGTAGTGACTCTAAACGTGCAAGAAAATTTTGCATGCAAACCCATATTTCATGTCGTAAATTGTGTTTGCATGTCAGAACAGTCAAAACACTTCACGCAACCAGAAATACTGAAACGAAGCTAGGTCTAATTTCTGGATTTCCAGAGGTCCGTGTTTCCAATATTCACCAGATTTGTACATGTATCCTGGACATCCTGAAGACTTGATATTTACACAAATGCTAGGATTATCTTGACATGTAAAATATACAATGTCAACGATAATTAGTGCCGTACCTAAAACGTGACCAAATGAAAGTGAAGGCCTACTTGGATCTCGGTAATGCTATTTTCATAGCTAAATGTCTAATCCAGACAGAGTTATTTTGAAATGAACAAATTTTGGAGTAAAGATGTATTGTGGTATTCATATACAAATAGTAAGGTTGAGTTAATAAAGTGCCAAACCTGGGTTTCTCCAGCAATTTGTACATAATATTTATGAATTTAAGAATGTTTATACCTGTGGATATCGCTTTTTATTGTACATCAATCTAAGCAGTAAAAAGGTGAAAACCACAGCTAATGCCCCTTTAATATGACTCTGAACTATCATACATTTGCACAAAATAGTACTTTCAGCTTAAATAATTTAGTACAAGGTCTTAAGTATGTATTCCAATACATACTTCAAAATCAGTTGTTTGTACATGTATATAAAAAGTCCTAGATACCAAGGTATGTTGTAATTAGTAAAAGATGCAATTTCAAATTGAAAATATTATATACGCCAAACAATGACAACATATGACAGAGAGAGAGAGAGAGAGAGAGAGAGAGAGAGAGAGAGAGAGAGAGAGAGAGAGAGAGAGAGAGAGAGAGAGAGAGAGAGAGAGAGAGAGAGACAGAGAGAGAGAGACAGAGATGATTTAAAGAGACATACCAATTTCAAAATTAAACATCCAGAGGAAATTACACAGAAAATGAAACACCCAATATCCGATGTACTGTCTGTCCACCAAGCTGTTACAAGACATGTATTTTAATACTTCATGTGATGCGGGGATATTACATGTAGGATGGCAAGATCGATCTAAATAAAATTTTGTGATTTTTTGTTAGTGTATAATATATTTAAACAACTTCATTTACAAAATATGCATTAATGTTATAAAATTTGATTTGAAAGTATTCATCCGATTTGAAATTTTCCGTTGTCAAATACTCCATGCTCAACCAAAACTACATATTCATATAGGCCTACGTCTAATTTTACTATTCCCTTTCAATTTTCATTTATTTTAGCAGTATTCGCCAGTGGGTGCTGCTGATAAATCGGGGGGGGGGGGGGGGGGGGGGGGGGGGGGAAATCCAATACTATTGATGAAACTATAGCAGCGTACTACTATCGCCAAAGAAAAAAAATTCTCTCAATTAAGATTTAGATACGCAGGCGATAATAGTCTTATGTAGGGGATATTAATTAGTCTTACGTAGGAGGTAATGAATCCTACGTAAGAGATACTAAGTCTTACATAGGAGATACTAAGTCCTACGTGGGAGATACTGTCTTACGTAGGAGGTAATAAATCCTACGTAAGAGATACTAAGTCTTACGTGAGAGATACTACGTCTTACATACAGACAGGAAGTCCTACATAGTAGATACTAAGTCCTACATGGGAGATACCAAATCTTACGTAGAAAATACTAAGTCTTACATACAGACAGGAAGTCCTACATAGTAGATACTAAGTCCTACATGGGAGATACCAAATCTTACGTAGAAAATACTAAGTCTTACATACAGACAGGAAGTCCTACATAGTAGATACTAAGTCCTACATGGGAGATACCAAGTCTTACGTAGAAAATACTAAGTCTTACATACAGATAGGAAGTCCTACATAGGAGATACTAAGTCTTACGTAGGAGATACCGAGTCTTACGTAGGAGATGATAAGTCTTACGTAGGATATATTTTTCTAGGGTGATACCAATACGCTGCCATATGAAACAATACATGCCCATATCTGTAAAACCATGATTAGAGCCGACCAGGCTTAGTCGGTAATGCACTCGACTCTTGATCGTGAGTTCGTGACTTGAAGGTCCAGTCGTGAGTTCATGAGTCCACATTCAGTATGGTGTTTGGGTCCATCTGCGAGGTCTCAAGTTTAGATAAATGTTTTATATTGTAAAGATGACAGTGGTCCCGTGTCACAGTAGTTGTCGGCACGTTAAACAACTCTCACTGCTCAATGGCCGTAAGTACCGAGCATAGCCCAAAATTTGAAGCACTTCACCGGCAATTGGTGGTCTCAAATTCTTGAGTGGGACGTTAAACAACAATAAACACGCATAACATTTGAAATTCTAAATGCGTACCTGTGGTTCCAAGGACATACCTGACAAGAAATCACCGAAGTCTATATCAGTTACGTCATATAGATTATCATTTCCACTCGCAACTGAATTATCTACAATATCTTCTTCTTACTAACTGTAAACAGGTGCCAAGTTAAGATCATTTTTGGACTCGAGTTAGCCTATGAGACCTGACCACCTCACATTTCGGACCAGTTTTCAGTCTTTTGATAAAAATATAAGTACAGAACCTCACTTAGAAGACCATCTCGCTTATCAGACCACTTTAACTAAGTCAGTGAGGTGGCCTTAATAGCAAGGTTCCACTGTAATTTTCACCCTCAGATAAAGTAAAACATAGATACAATTCATTTCTAAAATGATTTTATGTATTCAAATTATACTTGATAACAAAAAATGTACACATCATCAATCAAGTTGTGCATGATGACATAAACTTTGTGCAAACTTTCATCCTTCGCTCTCGAACAATTCTAGAAATAATATATGCACGGAACCAAACATATCATTCTATCCTATTTGGTGTAACAAAAAAATTAAATACATAGCATGTCGGTGAAGTCCCATATGTTAGGACCGCTTACACCATAACATTGAATTAACACCATATTTTACCTCCTCATTACACTGTAAAGGTTATAAAACAGATATTGTTTCTATAATATAAATTCTGAAATACATTTTCATAAGAAAGAATTAGATCCCCTGACAAATGTTATTATTAGGATTTACAATATTTATCCGACATCAATTACACCTCTACAAGTCTAATTAAACATATCAAACTTTGTACGTCGACCATTTTCTTGCTCAATACAACAAAGTGTCGCCCAGCTCGTCTTCATCCCTTACTACACGGATAAACGCCACAATTATTAGGTCAAACTTACAGGGATACGAAAGTAAATCTTCGGTTTAACCACTAAAGTCACTCAAGTGTACAGATTGTCAATGATATTACAGGAGCCTTCAAGGTGTTGGATCAACAACACCAAATGTTCCTGGAGTTGGAAATTTGATTATATGAGTCTTTTGTCCAACTGTGAAATACAAGTTGTA
Source organism: Atrina japonica (assembly GCA_030159075.1). Lineage (NCBI taxonomy): Eukaryota > Metazoa > Mollusca > Bivalvia > Pterioida > Pinnidae > Atrina > Atrina japonica. The sequence continues at coordinate 66,982 of BROG01000826.1, forward strand.
TCAATTTTACAGGGAGAACACAATGTTCTGATCACATTGGGGGCTACAATTATCAATAAACGGAAAATAAACGGTACAAATATATAAATACTTAAATGTAATGCACGGAAATATTGAAAATATCCGCCTCTCATAATAATGTGAAGGATCAAAATCTACACGTGCTAATAACGAGATCACTTGCAATCCCGGATATGTGTTTGCCTTACTGATTACGTAACCTAAAGATCAAACTTGAACCTCAAACTTCGATTGTAACAAACATATATATAAATATATGTTTTGCAATGCCTGTCCAGTTTGACGTCATATTTATAAAATAGCACATATATGACGTCACATATACCTATCAGGTCATGTAAGCAGCTGTCAACATTAGGTCATGCGTACGAGGATTACACTGTAATGTGACGTCAGCTGTATACATTGTCTTTATAACGTCAGCTGTAGACATTAGGTCAATTATGGCATCAGCTTTTTATGTAAAGTAATGCAACGTTAGCTGCATACCTTACACTGCAAAAAATATGTCCAAGTCTACACAATATTTACTCGACTATACCTGATCCTGAAATCTGACTGACTGTGCAGGCAAAGTTGAGAATATTCTCAGACTTGAACAGATACTAAAGTTTCATGGCGTTGATCTCTTGAGAGGGTGCAGTGACGTTGCCATTGAAAAAAGACGATAAAATCATTGTTATTGTTTATGAGAATTAACAATTTCGTATAGCTCTAAATCATACTTTTTTTTCGATTGTCTTTCTTTGCATTATCAGCCCGGGCTTTGGAACATTATTCTATGATGTACATTTACCGTTCAGAGTCCATCACATAAAATGGCCGAATATCCAGTGAGCAATCATGTAATAATTAATAATATATATAATTCAGGCCTACGAAAACATACAGTATCTGAGGCTTTTTCAGCGAACAAAATGCCCACTGAGCTAATCTCACTAAAATCCGAAGCCAAGGATGATTTTGGAATACAAGCATGCGGGGACAACAAATATTATCAATCATGTTTTTGTAATAGATAAGAATTTCTAATATGACATAATGAATTATTTAAGATTTTTTTTTTTTATCATTTAGTTCTTTTTTTTTTAACATAACATGTCTCAATTTACTGCAAAAATATAATTTTAACATTTACATAAAAAAAGAATCCCAAATTTCACGGATTCGTAAAAGTGTTATAGAGTCTAATGAATTCCTAATATAAGCGATACAAAATTCATGCAGAAAAGTTGATTTTGCATTTTGGTTATTTATAGTGTTTTAAGTTAATGTAACATTATAACGTAAGGTGATGTAACGTTTAAACTTGAGTTTACGTGAAAATGTATTACGAATTTACGACGTCCGTGAAAGAGCACCTGTCTTCTTATAAATTCATATGCCACACACAAAAACAAACAAAATATCTGTGATCACATTATATGACGATAAAACAAACAGCAAAATAATACACATGATTTTGTGGTTCAAAAACATCAAAGAATGCAAAACTGATTTTTATAATATATTGGAATTGCTGGTGACCGTCACATGATTTTCTACTACATACAAGTAGGCTACTTGAATGACACGACTGAGCGCAGCATCTCAATGGAGTTTTATCAAAGTGTATCTAAAAATTAAACAGAATCCATGTAGAATACCCGTGTATTGAAAGAATACTAGAGGAAACAGATTTATCACACACTTAACTGCCATCTATTTCACAATGTACAAACATCTTCAAGACAATAGTTTATTTTCCTGGTAAGCTGGTAACCATGATTTTTATGTATATATTTGACTTACCCTGAGGCACCTGTTTTCTAGTGACAATATTTAACTACTTGGGGCACCTGTTTTCTAGTGACAATATTTAACTACTTGGGGCTCCTGTTTTCTACTGACAATATTTGACTACCTGGGGCATTGATTTTCTAGTCACAATATTTGAATACCTGGGGCACCTGTATTCTAGTTACAATCTAAGGCTACTGAGACCACACTACTATTTGATGATAATTTTGAGAAAAATATCACTGGCATTGTAAAGTGCTGAAGGCGTATCAAAATAAAAATAACCAAATTTAATTTTTCAAATAACTTAACTCCTGAAAAATGGACTCTTCTGTAAATCAATGACTTAGACCAGTCCACGTGTGCCTTTAGGGGTGAATGAGTAAACTAGTCCAGGGATACTGTGAAGGTTAGTTATTCTTGCATATAAAATTACGACGACATAATACTGTCAATCATCAACCCCGTATTTACAGCAATATAGGTAAACCAAGATATTTACAAAATGTATGTACGAAATTACCTTACAATCGTGGACTACTAGGACTAGGTTTTCTGTAAGCTTACAATTAAATAATGCTGGTTATTAATTATTTCAGTATACAGTAAATCCCATCTCAACAGACATCCTCTAACAGACTTGTAGGGTGTCCTATAAATCATACTCTACACACACACAGGTACACACACACACACAGGTACACACACACACACACACACCATAATTCACATCTTCAAAGTCAAACCTCTTTCCTAAACACTGCAGAAAATACTGACAAGTTGTGTTTTAGAATGTTGGTCATATTAAATCTCATCCTGGATATCTTTAATGTAAAGCAAGGGGGTATCTTAATTCCCTAAAACAAGGAATGCAGAGAATTCTGTTGATAACTACCTTTACTCTATAATGCCCCAAATTACGAAATCCTGAATACATAGGATATGAATAAATTAGTGTATCAAATTAATTTACATTGGCAAAAATGTGAGCAATACTCTAGCACTTATAAAAAAATAAAATATATTGTGTTAGTTTCTTTTTCCTTCTTGTCAAGACACATAGTGGTATAACTCCATATCCTTCTTCTTATCTGTTTGGTTAGGCCATTTTAAGTTTTTATAAATTTTTTATGTTTAGAATCAGAACTAAAATCGAAATCTTTTGTATCAGGAAAAAAACAACACAAAATGACAGAAAAACACTTGACATTTTTATAATTACAAATGCAATTTTATGCACAATTAAGTATTCCCCTAATTAGTTAACAAAGGAAAAACTTTTTTTTTTATTTGAATTTTGAATGTTGTTTTATGTCCCACTCAACAACTTTTCAGTTACATGGTGACACCCAGTTTTTACAATTTACTCGGGAAGAGACCACCTGCCATCCACAAATAAACTAGCAAACTTTATCCCCCTGAAGTTTTTTTTCTGTATTATCATCATCTCGAAACTTATCTATGAGCAGATGCTAAACAGAAAAAAAGAACTTTGAATGGCCTTATCAATTTTCAGAATAAAATGTGATTTTTTTGGACTTACTTACTTTGTATTACTTATCAAACTCAACACATCTACCGTGGCAATCAATTTTAAAGTAATTAACCACTGAAAAACAATGGACTTTTCTGTAAATCAATGACTTAGATCAGTCCAAATGTGTCTTTGGGGTAAATGGGTTGATATACATGTGTGCACTACAAATGCTTTAGCTTCTCTAAAATAGTGATCTTAAGTAATGTCAAGTCATGCCAGCATGGTTTACTTATTATACTGAAGATTCAGTGGAACGTTTTGACAGAAGAGGCAAAACAAAATACTGTACTTTCAGATTCACTGTAAATGATTCATATAAATTGGCAAGACAAAACAAAAACCTTTTTATTGCCATACGGAAGATTCTACTAATTTTTTGGTCAAGACAGGGTTCCCAGGAAAGGTGATTCATTTCTCTACTAGACACCAACAGGAGTGATAGTACTTCAAGTGTCATTCTGTCGCATAACCTAAATGTTAAAACTCACCCACATCAAGAAAGTTTCACAAAACATCACCTGATTGGTAACATGATCTAGACTGAGCATCTCTGCAATCCTCATACCGACTATGATCATCCCAACTTTACAGGGCGTGGTACTGAACAACTAGCACAACCTTAACAAACAGATCTTCTGAAAGGTGTTTGTGTGTGGTCGTCCAGAGACAAACACAATCAAAATTACACCCCTAAAGACACGTTTGGATTGGCCCAAGTAATTTATTTACAGAAATGTCTTATGTTTTTCAGGGGTTGATAAGTTAAGGGTCTGATTAAGCTCAAGCAGGGCTCAAACCTGTGCTGACCAAAGGAGAAAGATATCAAGGTTAAAAAAAGTACAATGCTCTGACCACTCAGTCACAGAGGCCCCATGTAATTTAGCTATTACTTTGTTTATACTTGTCTGAAGGTAACTGATTTTCCCCTTCATATTTCTGAAAATCAGCCCAGCTCTGTACTTACAAATATAAAAGCGATCGTTCAAGGGTGCATTTGTACTAACACATGATGAAATATCACTCAAGACAGGTGCTCTATCTCAGATTTTCTGGTAATTAACTCATCCACCTGACAAACGATGAACTCTTATGTAAATAAATAATTTAGGCCAGTCCAAATGTATCTTTAAAGCTAGAAGATTTGGTTTTGTTTTCCATTGATCTTATGTAGAGTCTACAGACAGATGTAGAATATGCCAAAATAGTGTGTTCAACTTACACCCACACAAAGCAACTTTCTTTGTTAATTCCAACCAATGAACAAAATTGTAACGATGAGGCTACCAAGGTAACAACAATGATTTAATTACAATGAAGAAATTTGAATCACATTTTTATTTAAGTACCAATATGGTTGTATGTTACGTACATGTATGATGGTGTGGAGATACAGGATTTAACAGTGTTACCAGGTCTGTATCACAGCCCAGTCAGTATCTATTTCAAACTCAAATCCGAATCGGAATATATCAGAGAGTAAAGATTCTCTTTCACAGATTGTTACGAGTCAAGGTGAAATTTTTTCAGCAAAATTTTGATTTTTGTAATTTATATGTTATAAGTTGAATATAATGCAACTGACTGCACACAAAATTAGCCAAAATGCTTACCCACAATTTACTGCTTGAATTTTACAATAACACATATATACAGGTCTCTCCCCCCCCCCCCAAACCCCCAATGCTTCTTAATGGTGATGAATGGGAATTTTTCGGTAAAGTGAAACATTTCCTGACAATAAAATAATACAGAAAAATTTCAGTGACATAAACTTCAATTACTCAAATTTCTTGATATTATAAAGAAAGTTTTTAAGTAAAAGGGCATTTTAAATTTCTCTTCTCAGTCTAAACAAATGTATAAAATTTTAAGATTTTCTAATGTTTTAATTGTTCTTAAACAACTGCATATGATGGAACATTCCATTTTAATAGAAGTCAACATTAGCATTACAACAGTTAAAGTTCTGTACTTTTTGACCCATTGACCATTTTTCAATGTAAAAGAGCACTTTTAACCATGCGATATGTTACTTAAAACTATGAACCAATGTGAGTACAATTTGAGTAGTGTCAGGTAAGTAAGCAACACTTTCCAATCCCTATCAGGGGGCAAACTTAGCGATTCTGGCTCACTTGTCAGTTGGAAACAGATTTTGCTAGTCATAGGACAAATTCACTAACCCCAAATAGTACAACTAATTATAAAATTGGCATGTCATTGCTAATGTTTATACAGTAAAGCCTGCTTTAGCAAACACCTGTGTATTAAGACCACCTGGTCAAAAAAGGCCATATATTTCGCTGTCCCCAATAGTACCATTTGTGTACAAATCAACTTCTACAAAAAGACATTCTCCCTGTAAAGACCGGTTTTCTTGTGTCCCTAAGGGGGTCTTTATAAACAAGTTTCACGGTACTGCAATGTTTGTAAGGTTTTCTACTAGTCAATCAGACTAGCTGAAGCACAACCTTGACTAGTCCGCTGTAAAACTGACTAGTCTCAGACTGGCAGACAACCGATTTCGAACCATGCCCTATAGCAAGACTACAATTTGTGTATCCATGTAAAACCAATGAACTCTTCTCATTCACAACGCAGTCCAGTCCAATAGTGTCAAAGTGATAAATGAGCTAATCCAAGATTAGAAATATTGATGAAAGCTGTGACCCAATGAACATACAGTTTAGACGAAAGAAAAGTCAAACTTTTTGTCCTACCTGGATGCAATGTAGTAAGGGTTACCTGTTCATTAAGGTAAGCCTGGAAACATAAAACACCTGTATACAATACAATACAATACATCTTTGGGGTTTTTTTTATAGATAACTTGGTGCAAATTTATCTTAATTTTTTACAATTTAGTTTAAGGAAACCATTTTTGTGTTTTGCATTGTGTAAATTTTCACTGTTCCACAGTGAGAAAAACAGCAGCTTCAGATGGGGCCTACATTAATTCATAAACCCCTGAAAAACAATGGACACTTCTGTAAATCAATGACTTAGCTCAGTCCAAATGTATCTAAAAGGGTGAATGATTTAAGCAAGACCCAAGTTATTCTCAGAAGGGGGGTGGTTGAGGTGGGAGGTTCATGGGAGGGGAGGGAGGGGGGAGGGGAGGTTGGTCTCCCGGTAGAGGAGGCATGGCATCATCTGCTAAAAAATCTATATCACAAAGGGACTCCAAAGGCTGATAGCCATATTGCTGACTTGCAGAAGAAAACTGATATAACTGCTGAGATGGTGGAGGGGGTGGTGGAGGTGGGGGTGGCTGGACTTGCGGGGGTAGAGGTGGTAATGGATTCTGAAGCAGACCCGTTGGCGAAGACTGATGAAACTGAGCTGCCATCTGAGCTTTCTGAAATTCTATAGCTTGTTGTAATACCTGAATTTGTTTACGAGCAGTTTCAACACACGGAGAATTTTTACCACTGCCGTTTGTTTCTATAGCTTGAGCAGATAAATCACTCTCAATCCCTCCGAAGCTTTCTAAACCAGAGTCTGACAAATCCATGCTTACAACAGAATGATTGGATGAGGACCTACGCATACGCGTAACTTCCGATTTGTGAACTTTGTTCTTGTGTTGAGAGTCATTTATCAACATATCTGAGGGAGAATGAGGTCGTTTTCTTGATGTCAAGTCAGAATTTAACATATCTAATGAATCGGATGTTCTTGAAAATTCAGTCTTTCTAAGGTCATTTTGCACTTTTGAGGACTGTCTATGTTTTTCATTGTCTCTACTGTGTCTCTGGGATTTGTTCATTTTCCCAGCATCCAAGGCGCTGCCTTGTTGCTTGTTGATTTCCGACATATTGATATGTATTTTGAGGTCTGATTTTCCGTTGGTCCCACTATGTGAGCTACTGTGCGATGCATGTTTCGATTTATGAGACTTATGGTGACTGTCTTTGCTAGAATGTTTTGAGAAACTCTCGTCACCTGAGCTCATTTTGGAAGGATGAGCGGATAGTTTCATGGGAGGAACACGTTGTTCACTGTGAGAAGAATGATGATGAGAGGACACATTTCCAACAGTGTAATTTTTATCACTATTATGTTTTTCCTTTGGCAAATGAGAAGTTCTGATTTTTAATTTAAGTGGCGACGATCCTTTCTGAGTTAAACTTGGTTCCTTTTTAATTCGTATTTTCATGTCGGACCCTTTTGAGGATCCTTCTACATGTGCATCAGATTCCGTTTTAATTCGTACTTTTGAATCCAATCCTTTTACTGGCCCCTCTGACAGAACATTTAATTCTGGTTTGCGATACTTTTCTATTCCTTTAGAAATTTCATCTGGAAGAGTACTGGGCTCTTTTTTTATACGTAACTTTGTTTCCGGACCTTTCAAAGATTCCAGTACGGTTGATGATTCTGCTTTCCACACCTTGCCTTCTGAACCTCGGGATAAATTATCGGAAGGGATCATGGAATCTGTTTTAATTCGTAATTTTATTTCTGAACCAGGCACAGTCTCCACACCATGTTTACCATGGTGGTGTCTTTCATGATGGGATTTTTTCACTTTTTCACGCTCTGTGGTATCATGTCTTTTGATACTTTCATTATCAGACACTAAACTCTTATTAACAGATGGATCGTGCCTTACTTGTTGTTTTTTCTCAATTTCCATTGCATTTGCACTTTTATTCAAAGCAGCCTGTTTTTCTCTCTCTTTCCTTTCTTTGTATTCAGCTAATGAGGTTTTCTGAACAGGGGCACTTGCTGTTTGCGGTACTTTGGCCAAAGTGTGCTGTTGAGATTCCACTTTTTCAAACTTTAACTTGTCATTATTTAAGACATCAAACACATTTTTCCCGTGTGAGTGGGCTGAACCAGCAGTGACAGAATGAGTTGTAGCAGCAGCATCACTAGAATGTTTGATCAAGCTTCCTTGTGACTCTGACTTTGAATGTGAGGATTCTGGGCGTTTTTCTTTTTGATCATGACTAGAGGCGGTGTGGTGATGAAGTCTGGAAGATTTACTTGTCCCCGAACTAGAGGCTATATTTGATGATGTGCCCTCACTACTTGTTCCCGCCTTCAATGGTTTCTCTGGATCTAGATCGTCTTTGGTATCACGTTTTTCTCCAGACTAGAGTGAAAAAAAAGGTAAAAAATTAGATTTATAAATACATCAAAAGTCAGGAGTAACGAACAAAATTTCAAAAAAGATATCAAAGGCTTGAATGGCTACAGTAGCGCTGAACACTTGCAGCCTAAAAATAAATCCATCTAATCAAATTTGGTGGACTTACATCTTTAGCCGAGTACAGAAGGGTCACAACAGGATCACAGTCACAGTAGTTTTTCTTTTATTTTACAGCATCCAGACATTTTGTGATACAAAAGGTAAACTCGAGATTGCTATAAATGTCAAGTGTCACATCTGATTAAGCATACCTGTAAATCATACTACTAATATTTTTTCTATACATGTCACGCCTGAGTAAGCATACCTGTAAATCGTACTAATAGTATCCTTTCTATACATGTCACACCTGATTAAGCATACCTGTAAATCGTACTAATAGTATCCTTTCTATACATGTCACGTGTCACGCCTGATTCAGCATACCTGTAAATCATACTACTAATATCTTTTCTATACATGTCACGCCTGAGTAAGCATACCTGTAAATCGTACTAATAGTATCCTTTCTATACATGTCACGCCTGATTAAGCATACCTGTAAATTGTACTAATAGTATCCTTTTTATACCAGTCACGTGTCACGCCTGATTAAGCATACCTGTAAATCGTACTAATAGTATCCTTTCTATACATGTCACGCCTGATTAAGCATACCTGTTAATCGTACTAATAGTAGCCTTTCTATACACGTCACGTGTCACGCCTGATTAAGCATACCTGTAAATTATACAAATAGCATCTTTTCTGTACATCTTTTTATCTTTAGAATTTTTTTCAGATAATGTTTTATGGTACAGCCAACAATGTTCAGTTATATGTTGGTGTCCAGCTTTTTATTGTTGGAGGAGAGAACATGGTTACAATGTACTTTAGAAGAGATCACCCACTTTCCGGGTACAACTGGCAAACTTCCTCACAAAAATAAGCTAAGACTGCAGCGGTGCTTGAACCTGGGCTGACCAGAAGTGAGACATTTCATGGTTCAAAGTGCAATGCTCTAACCACTCAGCCACGGAGGACGACATAAAAACACCAGCAAAACAAATGTAATATCACCCACCTTCCACGTCATTATCTTCTTCCTCAGCTTGCTCGGACATTTGTCCAAAATGTTCAAAAAGTCCTGAGTTAATTCTGAAAGCAAAATATATGTGTATTAAATCTAGATCTTACTGTATTCAATTTATAAATTCCATCACCAACCTGAAAACTTAAGATACGATAATTTGTAAGATATGTTAATTTATAAGATATGAAAATTTGTAGGACCTCAAAGATCAGTACTCCTATTCACACAACTTGGAAAAGCGGAGTTACCTTTTGATTATCATATTGATGATTCTACTCACATTTCAGTTACAACAAAATTCACAAGAAAATGTTTTACTCATCACAGGGCACCTGTTGATATAGTGACAAGTGGAGATGATTACTCTTGTCAGTGTAATTTTGATAATAGTGATGACATTTATTACCTGAAATTTAAATTTAAACTTGTCCAGGTAAAGAAAAAGTTCATAAGACTACATTGTGTCAGGTAATACAGATTTTATTAAATTCCATATTTGATTCCATTTGTCATAATGTGATATATAGAAAAAGTTCAAGGTCAAGAGGAGATTCACCTTCGACCTCTGTAGGGTATCTCATGATAATCAATAGACACTAACACCACAAACGATATGTCTTATTGTGATGTATCAGTAAGGTGCCATTGCCGGGATTTTTAACTTTCCAGGGACCAAAGTCACCAAGTTACTCAATACTCAGGCTAAACTTTTGTGGAATTTAAGATAAAAAGCACAAAATTCATGTTGCAACTGGAAATTTTTGTTTATTCAAAGCAGACAGTTAAATGATAATTGCTCATAAGAAAAAAAATTCAGAAATATGAAAAAATAGTTCGAGTACATGCTCAAATTTTGAGTACCATACTCAACATATTTTTCAGTTGTTATGAGAAATTCATAGATTTGACGCAATTTTTTTTAAGAATGAAAAAGCATAATGATGTGTTTCCTAACCAGTCAAATCCAAAAGCTTTACAAATGACCCTATATTCTCCCATGGCTTACAGATTTCCCCTCTTTTTATTTGGAATGATTTCCTTGTCAACCCCAAGGGTATTGACAAGCTACACGCACTATGATGTCTGTTGCTTCTAGAATGCAGTGCATAGTTCGTCAGACTTGATATAGATCTGCATTGATCTACAAAGACATGTACATTATGCGTAGATCTTAGACATGTACATTATGCGTAGATCTTAGACGTGTACATTACGTGTAGATCTTAGACGTGTACATTACGTGTAGATCTTAGACGTGTACATTACGTGTTGATTTCCATGGTCATATGTTTCAGACAGTAAAATTAATCAATTTATTTTACCGTTTTGACTTATAGAATCAACCCCTTCCTTGAGGGTATGACAAAGGAATTTCAGTCCTCAGGATAAGCTTCTTGAATGACAACCTTAATCTTGGATTCTGATTCCTTTGTCATACCCTCAAGGTAGGGGTTGATTATATTAGTCAAAACAGTAAAATAAAAGTTCAGCTTGAGTATTAAGTAAATCTGGGTCTGAGACCATAAACAAGAAAAATTATGAGACAAATTTTATTCTCAAAAGTAAAATATTAAAACTTGTGGACCATAAAAAAACTTAAGTATTTTCTCAACTGAGGTAAGATCGTTAACGGGCAGTGTAAATCTAGTCCAGGACATATGTCCCAATTTATGTCCCGATTCACTTAACTTCGATGTTTCAACATATTCTAACCATAATCTATGATTAGATATTAAATAACCAACCAAGAAGTATAAAACGCGTTAAAAATCAAATAGGCAATATGTTTTGTGGCATAAAAAAAAAATATATATATATGCATTTTTAAAATGATTAAAAACATCCTGTAAAATGCCAATACATGACCCAAGTCAGTAACTTATACATGTAATATACAAAATGTATATAATAATAAATATTCAAGATACAAGTAAATTAGTATAAGTATATTAGATAAGGTAAATGACTCGGGACATACTCTGGGGTACATATATCAGACTACATTTACACTGCCCCTATTGTTAATGTAAACAAATGTCGTATAGCCTAAACAAGTCAACAGAAAAGTAAGTGTTGTTCTTCTAAACCTATATCACTCAAACACTTTGTTTTTGAAAGCCAAAGGATTAAACATGTCCCAAAATACTCTAGAGCGATGGAGACCCCGGCATTAGGGTCTATTTGTTCTGAGGCAAACAAAAGGGGGCCCATTTTCCCTGTTAATAATTACGCAAGTCAGCTACAGTCTGTACTAAAGAATTTTATCACTTGAGAAAAGAATTTATCTAAGAATTTCTTTATGGTCCACAACTTTACCCAAGTTCAGAAAATTCTCATGATTTGAGCAAAATCTTGAAGTTGAGTAAAACATTTATATGAGAATAGTTTTATGGCCCTGGTGACTTTAGGCCCAAGGGCCAGTTTCACTAAAGGCAGTAACATTGCCCATAAACGTAAGAGTAACTCAAATTACGATTCTATTTGTGTGTGAGTAGTTTCAGTTTCACTACAGGTCTAAAATGTTTCACTACAGGTCTAAAATGTATGTTTACATGTTAACCCACACATATTTATGTGTAAAAATAGTAGTAGTTTGGAGCAGACGTAATTCTATAGATAAGAACAAGCAGCCCAATGGGCCTTATTGGTCTTCTGAGAAAAAATTTGAGTCAAGTTTGGTTAAAATAAGTCCACTGGATCTTGAGAAGAAGTTGAAATGTGTTCTTGAGAAGAAAACGAAAACGTTTAAAATTTGACAAAAGACTTATACTTTCTGTTTACTGTGAATGTGAGCTTGTCTTTAACCAGATGACCTTGAAATCTTGTCAAAATGATCCTTAGATAATTCCTAACAACTTTCTCATATATCTTTGTATACAAAAAGTCAATCAGTTTTTACCTGACAATGCATACAAAATTTTAAAGTCACAGCCGGCAGCAGGTTGGTTTCCTGTCCTTCGGATGAGACAGTAAAAACCAAGGTCCCGTGTCACAGTAGGTGTCAGCACGTTAAAGAATGCTCACTGCTCAATGGCCGTAAGTGCCAAGCATAGGCCAAAATTTGAAGCCCTTCACCGGCATTTGATTCTTGAGTGGGACGTTAAACAACAAAAAACAATAAACAACAAAACTTCCTTTTTGCAAAGTCTTAAGTAAGAATTGGTACAAGGATTCAAACCCAGGACCTTCCTTCCCCCTTTGAGTTGACCACCTTACCACTTGACCAGTGTAAACAGTCAATAATACAGGGCCAAAATTTACCTTGTAATAGATCTGTTGTAACAGTCTTGTCCACATAATAAAACCATTCTTTACCCTCTATTGATCTTGGAATCTAAAAAGTGATAAAAACACAGAATAATTTCTTTTGATATAACAGTATCAATTTTCAGTTAAAACTAGAATACAGATTTTACAGATGGGAGAGGGTACTAATAAAGTCATGTGCCTTGGAGTAGGGCTTAAGTTACCTCGAAAGTTTCTGGGCATGGTGCCAAGAAACAACATCTGGAAGATGTTTAGACAGTCATGACTCATCGCTGATTTGGGAAAAATTTGGACAACCATGGCTCATTGCTGACTTGGGAAAGATTTGGACAACCATGGACCAGAGATGATTTGGAAAAGACTTTGACAGCCACTAATCACTGCTGATTTAGAAAAGATTTGTAAGATTTGTAGCCACAGACACAGGTATGATTTGGACATTTACGCAAGATTTTAGCAGCCACGGTCCAGGTTCGATTTGCAGATTTAGATAAAACTTTAGGAGCCATGATCCAATTTTTATTTGGATGTAAGGGAAAGATTTTACAAGCCTTAATCCAGGTTTGATTTGGAGATTTAGATAACATTTTAGGAACCATAATCCAGGTTTGCTTTGGACATTTGGATAAAACAGAGCAATGATCCAGGTTTGATTTAGACAAAAGGGAAACATTTTAAAAGTCTTGGTCAAGATCTGATTTGGAAATTTAGATAAAAGTTTAGGAGCCATGATCCAGCTTTGATTTGGACAAACAGGAAAAATTTTACAAGCCTTGGTACATGTTTGATTTTGATATATAGGTAACATTTTCAGCAGCCATGATCCATGTTTGATTTCGACATTTGGGTAAGATTTTATAAGCCACAGTCTACATATGATTTGGATCCTTTGAACAAAGATTTTAAAATGAAACTATTTTTGTAATGTACATAGACTCCACTTACTTTCCAATTTGACCATTTGCATGCCAAATGTACACACACACAGGCAACAACTGTTGGTTTGTATTGTAGACAAAGTGTTGTCAAGTGTAAACTGCAATATAAACATACTTCTCTAACAACAACTTCAATTGGTTACATCTTAAATGTTGCCATTACAGCAGCTTAAGCAATTGAATGGTCAATTTCATTAATTTCATAACGACAACTGTTTCAAAAGGTGAAATAAAGCATTTGAATTAGCAAGTTTCAAGAATCACCCAGGGCTGTACAATGAGACCAAATCATTCAAAAACACCAGTATTTTTCAGCAATGTGCGAGTGTTTTTCCCAAGTCAATCCCCAGCTTGCAATCATTTTTTTTGCTAACCATTTTCCGGAAGTTGTCCAGTTTCATTCTGAACATTATCATACATGTTTATAGTCCTAGTCAATAGTGTGCTTAGAAGCACTGAGTTTTATTTGTCAATCTAAAGAGGAGTTAAGTACCAGGACCCAGTTGCACAACACATAGTTAAAATTAATCTACAGTTAGTCCATTGGTTTAACATTGGTTAACTTCAAGTTAAATTTAATGAACTGTTGTGCAACTGGGTCCAGATCATTATGTCACATTTGAAGAATATAGAAAATGAAAGCATGAACAGACAACACAAATTAACGTCCTTTTTTTAAGGAGTTTTCCTGGCAAGTAAAGGATGACTATACGCAAGCTATGTTTTGTAGATAATGCTGTAAAGCCAGTTCATATTTGGCCAGTAAAACCACAGGAGCAGAAAAATTAAATACGTGACTGTCAGACTTGTGCCAGCCAAATTTTTATGGTTACTGGCCAATTGGAGAGTGATTTGAAATGAGATGAAGACCCCTGTGACCTTATTACACCTGAGTCCCCATCCTATTTAAAAACTCTCACTTTCAGTATTTTTTATAACTCCTTTCTGAATTAAAATATATAAACCACTACTGAAATCTAATCATATCTGAAAATATTTTTTTTACCTGTTTGTGGCTAAGAAGTATGATGTTTGAGCAAGATCCTTTGAGGCTGTAGTGGCATTGTCATGGTAACAGCATATCCACAAGACAGGTGCAAGAAGGAAATAGAAAAAAAAAGAATACTTTTAGTATATATATATGATATAAATTATTGAACTTCTATTTCTCACCACGGATACTTAGAAAAGAGTGTCTTACATTGGTAATAACTAAGTTTTTACTTCTTTCTAGAAATCCAAGATACTTTGCAAAGCAATTAAGTTGAAACTTATTTATTTTACAACAATTAACAAACAAGTTTAAACAACTTAAATAAATGTCTCTCACTGGCTCTGATGTTGGCATTATGGAGTGTTTGTTGTGGGAGTAAACCGGAGAACCCAAAGAAAACCCACATGTCCGACCTGGCGACCGCCATACCATCTAACATACTCCCCTGTCCAATCTGGGTCGCATTGGTGAGAAAAAGCATGCATGGTGACCCTTAGGTCGTCCCTAGATACCTTCAGTGAATCAGCATGTCACATTTTTTTTAATAATCTTTTATGGAACCTGTAAGACTAATCATTTTTTGATTTCTCTCAGTCTATGCCAATAAAATTGGTCCATCGGTGCTGACTGACAAAAATCTGTTCAGACCGATGTTCTTCTCCCAATTTCCGGACCGCATAACCGATGCCGTTTGAGTGATAGTTTTCCTTGATTATGCACTCGTAAATTTTTTTTTAACACCAATTCGTTACTTGTTCATAACAAAGCTCTTAAATCACTTGCAGATGCGACCACGTTTAGGTTTTTAGTGAGTGTTTACTTACAAATCAATCACATATCGCGACTAGTTTATACCAAACTAGAAATCGAAAGTTTTCCGTTTTCACTCTTAAATTACATCACCGAAATCATGGTCAGCTATTACCCTTTACAACAATGCATTTGACTATACAGTTTCGATAACTTAGAGAGTCTGACTCACATTGATTACTGCCAAAAAAGCACATTGCACGTGGTCACATTTGTACGACTTTCAACTTGAAACTTTCCAAACAGAACAAGGTAACGTTTTCTTTAAATCATTGTCGATTTCAAGAAAACAATCTGCCTCATCATTGGACACTAGCTTGAGTTTGAAAGATCCTGGTTAAAGACATACTCGTGCCGAGACGCTTGCTTTGTAAATTCTGTCGAAATGCAGACTATTTATATATTTCGGCCGTTTAAAAATTCAAAAACTAGAAATTTATGTTTGCCATAACAATATGAAAAATGTGGGCTTATAAACACTCCTGGTCTGAGCGAAAAAAAAAAACAGAATAAACATAGTTTATAACAGTTTGAAATATAATAAAGTCAAATAAGTTTAAAATGAATGTTTTCTTTCATTTCATCATGCTGAAAAATGTTCTTAACACACACACACACACACTCACACTTACAAACACACACACACACACACATATACATTAAAAATCCCTGGTTAGCTAGTAAAACTACTGGTTCACATGAAAAGTGATTTTCTTATTGTTGTAGAGCAATGCATGTCAAAGTGACTGTGTCTGCATGATCAGGATTCCATCAAGGCTGTGTAATAATTGTGGTTTATCGATTAACCTTATAAATTTTTTCGGACAGGTCCATATGACCTGTGGGAGCCAAAAGAATTGGCATAGACTGTTCTCTAATATGATCTTTATAATAAATCAAAATAAAGGATTTTGAAACGACTGTGTTAATGCAAAGTTTTAGAGGCTACAAAGTAAGATGTTTTAGATCTAGAATAAGAGTTACATGTCACCAGGGATGAGTACCCACCACTTACTTCTCGACCTCGTAGAGGACGAGTAGAGTTTTTTGCTCTGGCATGTATAATATAACAGGTAGTTAAACTTTCCAATCTTAACCTGTTATAACCGTAATATTAGATCCATCTTTACTACAACCACTTCAAATTTACTTTTGGTAGTTTCTACTAAGATTACCAATTATCAAGGAAGCATTTGTGATTTGTGGTGTACAGTCTTGTACATCAAATCAGATGCAAGTGCATGTATTTATTTCAAATTAATGAGAAAAATGATTATTATATTTGAAAAGGCAATGCAGCATGAAACCATGTTTTTCTAACATTGCGTCAGCTTCAACAAATATGTGGTCAAGTTTCTCATAGCTAAAATTCTGGGCCCAGAGTCCAAAAATTTTGAAAAATATTTTAACTAAAACAGAAAAACTAAATTTGACATTTGAGACAATTGTTTGAAAGTACTTTTAAATTCTTTATACTTGTCACATTAAACTTGTAAATCACATGTATATTATGTTAAACTTGTATTTCATATGTATAAATCTGTAGTGTTCAAATATTATGTAGTATGTGTAAATAGATTCAAATCTAATCGAAACACTCTAATTTTATTTTATCTAGTTTTTATTTCGAACACACTCATTATCATTACATAAGTACCCGTTTTAGATATCCCGTATGGTACCTCAGTCCGTGCAAAACTGGTTCTACCGAAGCTCTTGTTCGGAATCATATAAATTTAGGGTAGTTTGGCACGAAACTTAGATGAGAAGCATTTTAGACACTATCAGGGCGTAGTCCACTTGCAGAGGTTTATAAATTATTTGCTCTTCTGAGGTAAGTGAATTTATTCTATTATGTTAGTAAAGTTTGTAATTATTTCAGTAACATTAATAGTACAGTAAATTTGTAACTGAAATTGATATTAGAATATAGATACATTTGTTTATACTGTTTTATACTATTGAAGTATGCTATTTACGTGTGTAATAACGACAATTCTATCGTATAAGTAAAATACATGAATCAATCTATCAATTATTAGTGCTGTAGTAATGTACAGTTAAGAGTGTATCATTGATTCATTTTGTGTGGAATTATAGTAAATCAAATAGTGTGTAATTATTGAATGTATTTCATTAATCGTGTATTAATGATGTAAAGTATAAAGTACGGAGTGTAGTAAAATATTACAGTAAATATATTGTGTGAAGTTCGGAAGTATTAACATTACAGTATGTTCAATACTTACCTTCAAATTGTGTGTATAAGTGTAATACTTACGTAAATACTATTGTGTGTGGTATACTTTGTATTAACAGTATCTTTATTATATTTATACAGGTTTTATTCGGTTGAGTTTAAAATCATATCAACCAGACGTTTCAGTACCTCCGCTAAAGAAGGTCATTCGGGATAATATTACATGTATACCGTTTCAATAATTAAAAGTGTAAAACTTAAGTGTTTTTGTTTTCATATCCATACGAAAAGCCTCAAGCTCAGGTCATCTGTGACAATACTGAAATTCCAAATTGGGAATTTTTGCATGTTTTTGGAGAGTAGAATTTCATTCATGCATTGGGGAATAAGTTATGTAACCGAACCCAAAAATGGCCTCGGAAAATTCCTGATGTAAACTGGTTTAAATCATGCTTAATGTAGTTATCTTGTATTCAGAGTTTGTTTTTATTGTATTAAAACGGTTACCAGTTAATTTTACAAGTACTTCAAAATGATGTCAAAAACAGCTCATATTGCTTTAAATAACTTAAAAATTCTAATTACACAAGTAAATGGGACCAATGAAAATTGATTGTATGGCATCTTAAATCTTGAATACAGGAAACACTTACCTCTTACTAGTTGACTGGTTTTGACTACATTAGTATGGGGGTGATCTATTGACAAGTCAAAACCTGTAAATAGAAAAGAAATCCATCAAATAAAAAGCATATTTGATTTCAACCCAAAATGACGATTTATATATTCCATTATTGAAATGGATTGTGAGAAAACCCTCTCACAAATACAATGACCAAAGATTTGACTCTTGACCAAATTTGCATTTTGTGTTTTTTTTTTTTTTTTAATTAAAAGTGGCAGACTGCATATTGGAACCATGTATTGTCCTGGACATTGTGCTGAAAGAAAAAAAATATTACTTTTTACATGATGATCTTGCTTTCTGTACTAATATCATGTTCATCATAAAGTCTGTACAATGCTTCTGCCAGAAATGTTGCACAATCAGAAGTCAAACACATGGTAAGCAGATATTGCGCAATCACAAGTTAATCACATGGTCAACAGTGCTTGTAACATGACAACAGTACAGTATCCAGCAAAGATATTGGCAGCAACATGAATAATGTGATAATGTGTCCGAGTCTCAGTTCCTTGGCTACGGATGCCGTCTCCAATACACATACATCAAAGCAACTTGACAAGCTGTCCATGAGCCATAAGTCTAGATAAGGTAAATATTTTTCAACAACAAAATTTGCATTTCTTTTATATCTATCTGAGGAGCAAGCCTGGCTCAGTCAGTAACACGCTCAACTCTTGATAGTGAGGTCACGAGTTTGAGTCCCGCTGGTGGCAGGTCAGATTCCTGTCTTTGGGATGAGACAGTAAAAATCGAGGTCCTGTGTCACAGTAGGTGTTGGCACATTAAAGAACCCTCACTGCTCAGTGGCCATCAGTGCTGAGCATAGGCCAAACTTTAAAAGATTCTTGAGTGGGAAGTTAAACAACAATACAAGCAACATTATATCTATCTGAGAAACACTGGCCAATTGATCAGATAAATTAATAAGAACTACAAACCAGTTGAACAACCAGGGCTTTTTTCAATTTTCATCCACTCCAGATGATTGCCCATATAACTGAGAATTTCTTTTACATTTTCTTTTGGGAATTTTCAATATAACAAATTTACATAAAATTAACCACTTGTTTCTAAAATTATAAGAGTGCAACATTGCTATATCAGTTTTATTTAATATAAACTGACAATGTGATGCAAAATGGCCCTGTATACTTAATTCAAAAATTTTCATTGAAAAACTAGGGGAAAGAAGCAAATCATTTTTGGAAATATCAACTGTTTTCAATTGTAAATTGAATAGTAAATTAAAATCTGAAAAAAGAAGCTCATCAGAATGTTACAAAAGGACAAAATGAAGTACCAATACATTAACACCCCCCGAAGGCTTATGCTCGAGACAAAATTGATCAAGTTACATATCTGATCTGTGTAGCAGAACCTGAAACACTTTACACATCACATCTCTCTGGGTTTGTAACATCTTCATTACCTAGTGTTTGTAGTAAGATGTTCTCGTTGATAACCAGCTCATGGGCTTGCTCGAGGTATGCCTGGAAAGATATGTATAACATTAGATTGTCTGTTTTCAACACAAACATCTTCGCTCAAACATATCGTAATGATCCAGTGTTTCTGTTTTCAGCACAAACATCTTCGCTCACAAATATCATAATGATCCAGTGCCAATTTATCTTTTATCTTTCCACAGAAAGTATCTACAACAGTTTTCATTCAACAGTGTTCTCTCAAGGCATTTAAAGCACCAACTGACCTAATGAAGGCTCTTACAGCACTACGTTTTGCTTCATAACCATCCAATAAAACCTTTATATAAACGTAAACATCGTAAACATCCAAATTTGAATTTTTTAAATTTTGAATAATGTTTTATGACACACTAAACAATTTTTTCAGTTATATGGTGGCGTCTAGTTTTTAATGGCAGAGGAGGGAACCCAGTTACAACGAAGAGAAGAGACAACCGGTCATCCACAAATAAAATGGCAAACATTCTCACAAAACATCGGCATAGATTCCAGAGGGGCTCCAATCTCCACTTATCAAAAGTGAGATACTCCATGGTTCAAAGCATGCTGTTCCAACCACTTGTCCATGGAGGACCCTTAAACATCCAGAAATTAAAATTAGTATATGATGTGGAGGGAAACAGTTGTACATCTTAACCACCCTTGTATCATCTCAAATTCCTATAGAGAACACTGTTCTGTATATTAATTAGAATCTATCCTACCCTGAGGCTATGATAAAGGAATCACAATCCGCGGGTAAGATTCTTGCATGACAAACCCGAGGCTTATCCCAAGGATTGAGATTCCTTTGTCATACCCCCAAGGTAGGGGTTGATTATTTTTCTCCCTTGCTTTAAATACATGTACAGTATAACCTGCTATAGCGGCCACCTCTATATAAGGATTACCTGAATAAAAAAGGCCCTTGACTGCATACTATAACTAAATTGAACCTGTGTATAAGGGTCACCTGCACATAGAGGTCAATATTTTCTGGTCCCTTGGGTGACCCTATATACAGGTTTCACTGTATAAGTAGATCTATGCAAATGAAATCTGACATTATGCACAGCATTCTAGATGCCGCAGACACACTACAGCATAAATTGTAGTGTGATGTCATAGCACATGTAGCTTGTCAATACCCTAGGGGTTGACAAGGAAATTAATCCCCCGTTAAAATGAAGGAAAAATCTGTGAACAATGGGAGAAATAACTATCAGGTATAAAAGGTATTTATTTCAAATTTTAACACATCATTTAACCGATTATTTTGAAAAAAATATATACACTAATACATATTTTCAAATATTACACCTTTTGTTACCTTGGGGGATCATTCATCACTTGCAGAGAGAGTGGTAGAGTTCACAAGTGTTACCTGGTCATACTTAACTCATCAACCCCTGAAAAACAATGGACTCTTCTGTAAATCAATGACCATGAGCAGTCCAAATGTGTCTCTAGGGGTGAATGAGTTAAGATTTCAATAGGTTGCCATGGTTTCTTCACCAAGTGCCCGGCAAAAGAATTGTAAGTTACTGTAATTTTGGACAAGACCTGAAACCAATGTCCTTGAAAACCGTCAGCCCATTGATATAAATAGCACAGGTATGACTTGTAGCACTTAACCTTTAGATGAAAGTGAATAAAACTTGGAATTAATTTTGAAAGTTGAATTCTAAACTAATTCCATTATTCATTTCCATGGCAGACAAGACCACAAATCACTGTGATAAAATTGATTTGAATCCTAATACATCAATAAAACAAATAAATAAATACAAATAAATAAATCATGTAATCAGAATCAGTATACATACAACACTTTTAACATCCAGCTGAGGTCCATCGCGGTTCAGGCACAAATGAGACACTTTTATAACGTGTTCTAGTTTCCTTGGCTGTTCTTCTACCTTTGCTGCCAAGAACAAACATGCTGCAGCCATGGGCTGTAAGATAAAAGGAAACTGATGAGCAATAATTCTTTGGCATCACTGTGTACGTGTCCAGTTTACTCAGGATTTAGTAACAAATACAATGAAATTAAAGATGTTCACTCTATTAACCATTTTTTTATATCATAATATATTACCATTGAAAATAAGGATTCATTCACTTCATTGCTTTGGGTTTTTAATACCTTCCAAATTAAGGCAACCTGGGACAAAAACTGTTACACGTGTACATGTATCATAAACATATTCCTCTATCTTTTAAGTCGGGAAAATTCAACCACATTTTAAAAAAAAAATACACTGTACAGAAAACTACTCAGTTTTGTATGATTAATAGCGGTGGCTATAAATTCCAAGCAAAACAAGATGTGTTTGTGAAACACAAATGCCTCCAGTCCCAACAAATTTTAGCAGTGTCCTACATTTTTACCCCACCCCAGGGACATGTGATGTCAGCGAAGTGTGAGCAACCCTTAGATGAACTTACAGTCTAAGTTTGGTTACTGTATTACAATCCAAACTTGAAATA
The DNA here is from genome assembly GCA_030159075.1 of Atrina japonica. Classification (NCBI taxonomy): domain Eukaryota; kingdom Metazoa; phylum Mollusca; class Bivalvia; order Pterioida; family Pinnidae; genus Atrina; species Atrina japonica. The sequence goes on from BROG01000826.1 coordinate 89,402, forward strand.
TTGCACTTAATATGCAAGTGGGATGGAATTATGGGCAAACAGGCAAACAATCCAAACATTAGACCTCCCCCCAGACTTTTCAGGATGGGGGCATAAAAATCTGAAAAATGTCTTAGGTTTTATCAAATGCTCAAGCCACTAAGCTGAGGAGTTACTCTTTTGAGTATCACCATTATGTCTATAAATTATATACCATAATAACTGTTTTCTTCTTGCTTTGTGTCCTCTCACTTACATAAAGACATAAGAATAAATCAAGTGCCACAAGTTTTATAATCTTCTAACGAGGGTTTTCTGATCTTTTCACACATAAATAACAAAATGGTATGCTATTTCTTTTGTCGTACACCAGTCTACTGTAGTCTGTTGTGATAGAAGAGTTTAAGTACTATGCCCTTCAAGACAACAGAGCTCAGTTTTAAGTTTCATCTAAAGAATATGTGCTTCTTTTATATTTTCTTTATGCGTTCAGGCTATTCACTTCATGTTTCTGGATTTGAACTCAAAATGTCTGTATCTCCAGACAAAGACACTACCATTTGACTGAAGTAAAGGTGTTTTTATTATGCCCAAAATACAATACTGATAATGTCCATTTAACAAATTTGTGTTGAATATACATTTGAACTAAAACAGAAAATCTTTATTTGAAATTATTTCATTCTTTAGTTTGAGACTCAAAATTGGGAATTTCTGTATTTTTTATGGGGGAGGAGGGTTACAAGCCATTTTGGCTTTGAGAATGGATCCAGTAACCAGATAAAAAAACAGCAAGCCTAGAAATATCCGTGACTTTGTTTTTTTTCCCAATATCTAGTGAAACAATTAAATTTGACTCCGTTTCATATATGAATGAAATACTACCTGGGTATATTCCAAGGCTCAATAATCACATTTGTCCGAGAAAAGTCCATTTTACGGTTGGACAAACTTACTTTGGAAAAGTGAATTTGCTCAATACAAAAATTACTGAGTAACAATTACTTTGTCTTAGACACAAAGAAAATGTAACACTCGATTTTCGGACAAGTAAATTTTGCATTCAGCCTAATTGATTACAATACTGCTTGTCGAAGTATTTATGACTGTTGACTCCTGTATTCAGTTGTGTAGCTATAGGTTACTGGGTTTTTAAGCCAAGTTTATGTGTTGAAAAAAGAAAGTAGACACACATAAGTAAAATGTATTCCAACAAATCTGGGATACATAAATATTGGTCAGTGTAACACTTAACAATTCAAGTATCTTAAATATTTTGGAATGTTTTGGATTTTTGAATTTTTAAGTGTTAGACTGACCTATGAAGATTGAGAATAGAATCAAGTAGTCCTTTCAATTCATATTAACTAACTCACACAGACTTTAAACAAAAAAGATAATAAATACTTACATTTCGGTGAAATTTGGAGAATGACTGAAACATGTAGAATCGATGCATGTACACTATTGCAGTATTGATACATAGTTGGGTACTGATAACCTTGTTAAGGAAAATTGAATACAACAATAAAGAAATCTACAATTATACTACATAAATGTACAAATGTGAAGAAGTAAGTAGCTTGATAGACAAAGTTATGTCTAGATTAGCCCATCGGTCTCATCTTGAAGAATTTTGAAAATTACTGCATCCCAATTTTCTAAAATTCTAAGGTAGTGATTCCATTAAACTCTATCATCAACCTAATTGTTTATCCATGTGTTTTCTGGGAAGATAAGATTTGTAGAGAACAGTGTCATGTTCATTGATGGTAAATGAAGAGAAATATGCATTAATTCATCTTATTGATAAATAACTAAATGTTTATGGAAGTGAATTGTGTAATATGATGGGTTGCTAACACCAAAACCTTCATGTTGTTGTTGATGGAGGTTGAAACCAGTTCTTAATTTTGTAAATATTCATAACATCTTAACGAGAAATGAATATGGAATAATCTTCAATTAAATAAGATTTAATTATATATTCATATTCAATTAATCAACACAATCCTTATTCAGAACAGAAAATTTATGAATTAAAATGATAAAGCACATGGGCACTAGGGAATGAATGATCACGTGTTTACTACAACAATCGAACAAGGACCATGTGACTTGAATGAATCAATGCCGGTAGATTTAGGTCAATTCTGTGCGCAAAATACTCACGACAAAATATTCGTTATTACTGGATTTAGAGGATTTAGCCATGTATCGAAACACGACAAAGTGAATTAAGAATACACAGTGCATGTTATAGTGGAAAATTTTAATTGAAAAAAGGAGCAAGTTTCAACTACCAAAGTAAAAGGTAATTCACGAAGCGAAAATCGGTTGAAATGATGTGAACGAGGGGCCTACAACTTCGCCGCCAAATTAAGCCCTTAATAGGATACACTTGGAGCCTTTGTCCCATATCCTGGATAAGGTTGGCAGCTTGTTGTCTATATGTGAGTTCTTTGTCGCTGTCGATCCCACATTTTCGGCTGGGGGTGTTTTCTAGTTGCGACTTGGTGAATATCCATCGCTCCCCCGCCATTTAATCAAGCACCGAGAAACCTTTATTGCGCAGGCGCGTTACTTCTAATAATAATCACGCGGCAAGAGAAACGAAGGCTACGATTGCTGCAAAATAAAAAGAAAATTTAAAAATTATTACTAAAAAGCAATTCAGGGTACTTCTTTGTATATTTGTATTTTATAAAGAATAATTATTGTAATGGGTTAATTTTTTGTTGTCTTGGATTAAATCGACCCATCTTGTTGACCTACTTTTTGCTTATGTTTTTGCATTTCATATCATAACTGCGAAGTCAGAGGAAGACCGTGTGAAATACTTTAAAAGTGTGGTCTTCCGAGCAACATTTCACTGGTATAATTTTACAGTATCAACTTGTATCTTATTGCAGTAGATTTTAGTGCCACTTATTGCTTATATTTCAATAGATTCAAACGAATCTCTAATCAGTTATTGTGAGTAACTTAGTAAAGAACGACGAGTCACCACTCTTAAATGTTTTGTTGTTCCGTGAAGAAAGGTAGTGCACGACACCAGTGATATATAAAGACATTTACAATATATATAATATATATTTTATCTTATTGCTAATGTGTTCATATATTTAAATTACCACAAAACTTATCAATTAATAAGAATGAATGGAGTGTCTCAAATTCTCACATACATTACTCGGTAGTGCCAGTAGTGGTGGATCCAGAATCCTGAGGTGGGATGTTGAGCCGAGGGGTAGCACTGTCACTAACAATTAGGCCTATATAGTATAGACCTTTATCATATGTCTTTACTAAATATGAATACATTTGTATATGCGATACTGACACAGGTTACCAGACGTTTTGGCCCTTTGTCAGTTCGGCCACCAGACATTCCGGCCCTATTCGACCTTCAGTTGTTTTGGTCCCTTTCAGCCCTTATCGTTTATGGAAATACTTCCATACATTCTATGGAAGTATTTCCATAAACATTAAATAATAATTATTATCAGTTTAGTCATTATTTCTTATTATATTTCAATATAATTTTTGCCATTTAACAGAGAATATGTACATTGTAATGATTTTTAACTAAATTTTTCGTTTAATGGCGTAAATTCTAATGAAATATGTTAAGATATGGTTTCATAATATATTCTTGTTTTCAAAAATGTGGTTTTTGCATGTAATATAGATCTAATTACTTTAGATATACAGACAAAAGTAGTGGAACACGATTTTTTTACTATATATTTCATGTAAAAACATTTCAAAGTTAGACATCACAATTAGATCTATACTTGCCCATATAGGGAGTTTTCATCACAAAACTTCCACTTTGTTTGAATAGATAGATTCTAATCAAGAAATTTTCAAAGAGGGGTGTATACGCTCATTACACCCCATTGAATCCACAACTGCTCATAGTGACCTCCAATACAGCACATTTGACAATCGCGCACTGTAACTGACCCATAATGATAATAACATTTTTATCATTTTGATTTCTTTAATTAAAAATCCACACACACACATAATAATCATAGAACATAGGCATTGATCAGGAAATTTCTCTTCAGTATTAATTGTAGTCAGTGTCCAGTATATCTGAAAAATACACTCGTAATATACATTAATAGTAAAGGTAAGGAATACATTAATAGTAATTTTATGTGGGGCCGAAATGGCACATACAGTACAAACGTGGTGTTTATTCTGTCAAACGCTCTACACCGCGAAAATGATGACAAAATACACCAAAAATCACCGTGATTCTCTTTCTCATTATAGTGTAAACATACGCAAAATTTCTCTCTACACTATGGCGGCATATTTCTTTGACATCGAGAAACTCCGTGTGACAAAACCGTCAGCTGAAGCGTTTTGGGATTAAACTTCTCCATGGGGTGCTTAGATTGATTAATTATATTCCCTACAGGACGATGTAATATACATAAACTCTGCCCTTCACTTCTACTAAAATTATGACACGAAACAATGAAAATTACAACAACTTCTTTTCTGAGAGCTTTGAAATTGATTTGCTAAATTATCCCAAGCAGACCAAGGACGCTTGATGTGCATTAAACTTACTATTTCATCAAACATTAAAAAGAAATGGTGACATTGTAAAATTGTGGTGATAGTTGATTCACATACATCGAGTATGTGGCTGAATACACGAGTGCAAAAGAAGTAATTCTAAAAGATTTCTGCCCTTATTTTTTATTTTCAATATCAATATAAAATTATTTTAAGACATTCGGATGACAAAAAATGGAATTGACATGGATCACCTTATAATTGTGGGGTCGTCGACGTGTCGAATCATTTATGATTAAAGAATATTACTGGCATGATACACGATTCAAAAACTCATTTTAGTAAAGGATATTTATATACATGTAGAACAAATGCTGATGTAGTGCACAAGATGAACCGCGATATATTACGATTAATCTGTAATTAATTTCAATTTAAGTCTCATGTCTGATGCTCAATAAATAAATTATCCTTTACAAAATAATTTCTTTGACTTAAATGTAAATACTGAAAAACAGGATGCCCCCAAAAAGTTAACACTGTCTCAGGAAGCATATTGAAGTGTCAAGTCATTCATGTTGATAGATAATCCTTTACACTATTTTTCACGGAGTGATAGTGTTTTTTTCCACCAAAAATCACCGACCTGTACCGTGTTTCACTCTATAGAGTGTTTGATAAACACCATGTTTGTACTGTAGAGGGCCGAAGTGGGGCCGAAATATCCTGGCACCCTGACACACCCCATGCATTATTTATTCTCGTAATTGCCCCCCCCCCCCCCCATGCATTAATTATTCTTGTAATGTACCCCTGACGCTGTTAGAAACTTCTCTATTTACATTGCAATTAATGAAAAGATAAAAGAATTCATTTCCAGTACATTTCATCATCAGCTCATTCAGTATCATCTAAAATCATGAAACTGAACATGGTAAAAGGATTTTTTATTCTTAGTCGGACAGAATATTTGAATTAGAAAGTATGTTGTATCTTGTTATGTGTTATAATTTGTAATTTAGACACACAGTAAAAAGTTTATAATATGGCCGTTTTGACATCATACTCCTTCTCAGCCCACAGGCTGATATCAGGAACTTCGGGCTGAGAATTAGTATGATATCAAAGTATATAATAATCTGTATTACTGTAAGCCTGTTGAATGATCTACAATACTAGCAATTCACCAATAGTTGGCTCACCTTGGACTGAGAAAACTATGAGCCAAAAAAAAAAAGTAGCCAACCAAGATATTTTTTAGCCAATTGAAATTTTGATTAGCCACTAGCCAAGTCAATGAATATTGATACCAAATATGATTTATAAATTCCAGTAACATGGTGGTGACAAGTGGGAAATATATTATAGTCTAAGCCATATTTCGTCATGAATTTCAAAATGAATTTGTAAAGCAACCAATCATCAAATTAAAAATATTTTAACTGATATAATTTAAAAAGAAAAATAGTTTATCCTATATCTTTTCTGCATACTTTTTTCTTTGTTTGGTCGCTTCAATTTTTTAAAATATCTTCCTACGGAAATCTTTGTGTTATCCATGCATTGTCAATAAATTGGATCATGTGAGTAATAATTATAATATACCGGTACTCGCGCCTCTCTTCACAAAAGAGTTATATGAAGGGGAATAACTCCCAATATATTAAAGTCATTAGGAAACAGTGATTGTGTAGTAACAGCAACCTTTCTTTTCACAATACAATACGATTACACTTGGAAAGTTCCGAAACCACGTCTTTCATATGATAATACTAAAAAATTTCTGAAAACACGTCCATCGGATGATTGCATCTAATGTTAACCAGGGATCTTGGCTCAATCATACTTTGTAGATCAGTGAGCCAGACGAAATCAGTATGACCAATAAACGTTCCCTTTCTTTCACTTCCGCTCTCAATATTCGACAGATGGCCGCCATTACCAATGTAAAATTACCGTAGTGGTATTTTGAGTGCGAATATCTACATGTAGTACAAAATGGATTAATTTTTATTTGTCATTGGCATGGATAAATTATTCAGTATGCATAATATATCGCTAGTGCTACATAGTACATAAGTACATTAAATTTAAGCGATAGGTATAAACCATTTTATTTTTATCAGCCAAAATCAGCGGACCAAGCAAACTTGGCTCAGACTGTAGTACATGTGTCATAATATGGTACACTATTTACAAATCAAATGGTTTATTACCAATCAAGGTGCCCCATCGAGGCAGAACAATTACAATGTAACTATGTAACTTAATAGATTAATGTTGTGATTATTCTGATTAATACATTCAAGTAAACAAAAAAGATGTGTTTGTGAAACACAAATTCCCCCGGTCCCAACAACTTTCTATGCTGGCAAATAAAATCATTTTTGCAGTGTCCTACATTTTGACCCCACCTCACCCCCAGAGCATGTGATGTTAGTGAAATGTAAGCAACCTTTAGATGAACATACAGTCCAAGTTTGGTTATTCTATCACAATCCAAACTTGAAATATTACACTTTATATGTAAGTGGGACGGAATTATGGCCAGACAAACAGACGGACAATCCAAACAATATATGCCCCAGGCGGACCTTTCAGGCAGGGGGCATAAAAATCATAATGTAAAGGCAATGACTGGGACTCACACCAAGCTGTGGGAGACACACTGTGACCTGGTAGAGGGGAGACAACTCTTTTTAAATCTATAGACATTGTATATATATATATATATAGTCTGTATATGTATGTATGTATATATATGGCCACGTGACCGCGCACATATGAGCGCTCCGTGTAAACAAAACGGGGTGTTCTAGAAAAAACTATTTATTTAATTTGAATGTCTAAAAGTGCGATAGCTGAGGGTTATAATCATGTCTATTTAGTTCAATTTGTTGTATTATTTGCGAGTTGAAAATGGGCATTGTTACTTACAACGTTCAGTACACAGGGGTTTTCCGTGGAACATGCTACTCGGGCTTTTTGATTGGATGTCCCGATCTTTGACATCATATATTAATAGACAAATCCACAGGCAACCCTCCATGATGATGTAAGTTTTCTATTTTTACGATGCGGAATACCTTTGAAAACACGGATTTCAATATCATAACTAAAGTTAATGTAAAAAAAGGGGGCATGATAAAAATCATAATGAAATTTTAAAGGCGAACCTATGAATCCCATTGTAAAAGTTTGGGACTCAAGATTCACTGTTGACCAGTGAGCTGTAGTGGGAGTTTTTAAAATCAACTTTTACTCATTGGTAGTCATAGATAGTGTGACCTGGTCACCTTCCCCCCCCCCCCCCCCGCCCCAGTGTCTGAGTGCATGAGCACTATTTTAATAAAAGTGTTAGTATTCTTTTTAAAATCTATATGCTTACAGTATTTAGAATATAAATTGTGAATATAAATAATATAACAATATATATATATCAATGAATTGTTATAACTCTGCATCTTGATTTTTAATTTATCAATTATTCTTTAAATAAATTTCATTTATTTCATATTAATATCTTTTCGTGTTCTTTTTCTCTTGATTTTTTTTTTATATATTTATATTATTTATCGAGACAATACATTAGTAGCGTTATAATTTTATATTGGGACTTTTTTAAGGTCTTCCAATTTCATTTTAATAAATTCATTTTATTCTTATTCAAGTGGCACGCACGAAGGAATCGGATTGGAATTTGCCTATATAATGATATAAAAAAAAACTGAGTGCATGTGATAAAGTTGGACCCCCCCCCCCCCCCCACACACACACACCCTTATGGACACAGACTGTTCTTGTGTGTGAATGATACTTGTTCAGCTACAAAAGTGTATTTCCTTCCCCTTGCCCGCAGTCCGTGGGGGAAGATTTTGTTTTAAGGGACATTTTTGGGGGGGTTTGTTTTGATTTTGCTAAACAGCTACTGGTCTCATATGCTTTATAAGAGCAGGGATTTTAGGATCAAACACTTCCCCTTGGGGATAGGTCTGGAGTTTTTAATTATACTGTATATAGAGAGGTGAATATTAAAAAAAAATCATCTGTTAATCCGTACTATAGCATGATTACTAGTTTATTAGTTATTATACATGTAATGATATATTGAAGTGAAAATATTATTGTGAAATAAACTGAACTGAATTGAAAGTAACCAAAATATTTGAATCTTATTTTTTTTACACACCTGAGAATTTCAGGACAAATTACTGACAACGGTCTGAAAACGGAAGTATACATAAACATTATACTCTTAAAAAGCCATTTTAGAATTGATCATATTGAAGCATGGCCAGGTTTGAAGTGATCTTAAATTATTAACTACAGTATATGTGTAAAATAGCCATTTTATCAAGACATTTTGTAGTAAAAACACACCTGTCTGTAAAAAACAAAATTTCTCTAATTTAAAAAATGAATAAAATTTGGAAAACCCATACACTTGCAAGGTGATAATGGAACCGTATGATACACATAACACTAAAAGAAAATTTTATTTGGTGATAAGTAATTGTCACTGAGGAAGATCAAAAAAAATAGAATTAAATGCCCCCAGAATTTAAAATATAGCATGCTAATTACAGGTACAATAACAATTGAAAAATGTGAGCATAGTTACAGCACTATTCTTGCCAATCCATATAAAAAAAAAGATATGACATTTTTTGTCGTTTTTTTGCATTGGCTACATATGAAAACTTAATAATGTAGTATTTATTTATTTCAAAAAGGCGAAGGGTTATATCTCAAAAACTATATGTGCTAGCTCCATGAAATAAAAGTTGATCTGCTGGGGGGAGTAAAAAATTTTCTCATAATCTTGCTAATATATATATATATATATATATATATATATATATATATATATATATATATATATATATACTACATAATAATGTGCAGGTGACCCTTATACACAGGTTCAATTGTTGAAGTGTCACTTGAAAAACTGCTGTTGGAGCAGGTTTTACACTTGATTGGGAAAATTTCAATCTTTAGGACCATGAATCAATTGTATTTGGAATGGCAGTATGATACACATCTACATAAGCCAGTTAGCAAATTACAATACTCAAATTCACTTACCTAAGGGTGACACTAATTTTGGCTACATAAAATGCGTTCATGTTTGTCATCTGCTGTTGGACATCACTTTCAATCAGGAGGAAAATTTACATCTACATAACAGTTTACTCATTCACCCTAAAGACACAATTGGACTGCTCATGGTCATTGATTTACAGCAGAGTCCATTGTTTTTCAGGGGTTGATGTGTTAACAAAGATGAAATTGAAAAAAATCTTTTAGTTGGGGAAGTGAGGTCACAAGGTTAAAGAATAGAAACATTGTGAGACTTGACCCCCAAGTAATATATGCATACAATTGTTTGAGGAACTTATTCATTTTATACTCCTCTTTTATCTAACTTACTCTTTACACTTAAAAACATCCATGTGGTGCAGGTGCACCCAGAAGGTTCAGAAATGATGTGGTCATCTACTGGTCCAGCACATAAACAAAAATGGCCCCATTACAGAGTTATAAAAAACTTAACAAAGTTTATGATTGTACGTCTTATTGACTTAGATAGACTGGTGCCCTTACTGAGATGGCCTATAATGCAAGTTTAACTGTATACGGTATGATAATTATATTTTCTTTATTTTTTAACATTTGTAGACAAATATGCAGCGAGCTAAAACTCCAACAGGAATCCAACCAAGAAAAGCAAGGTTACCTGTAGAAGGACTGTTTTGCAGCTATAGTCATCGTTCTTGCATGCACAATCGTCTCGATGGATACGATTACTGCCAGAAACATATTCTAGAAGATAAGACTGCACCGTTTAAACACTGTGGATACATATCCAGCATAAACTCAAAAAGATGTAATAACCCTGCACCAAAATCAGACCGAAAAGAGGGGTGAGTTTAATTGTTTTGTAGTTTAATAATCAGTATTGTCAATGTCTAAAAATGTATACTAGATGTAACAACTTATGTTGTAAGTGTGTCAACAGTAAAAAATTTACATAGCAGGTGAAAAATGTCACAGTTGGAAATGTAAAAGACAGCTTAAGTTGAAATTGACATATGCTGGACATGTAAAATACAGCCTACATCAGTAGTAGGATTCAAATAGATATATACAAAAAGGCAACATAGATCGGATATTTAGATAGTTAAAAATGTATCATTGTGTATCTGGACATTTTCTCTGTGTATCTGGACATTTTCTCTGTGTATTTGGACATTTTCGGTGTATCTGGACATTTTCTGTGTATCTGGACATTTTCGATGTATCTGGACATTTTCGGTGTATCTGGACATTTTCGGTGTATGATGACATCATGTATAGCCATGCTTCATTATTTAGCTTGAATATTTCGTTTTCATTTTAAATTTGCCTCCTTATTTAAGGACAAAAATGGTGAAAATTAAATTGGAGCAAAATTTTCCAGGTTTACAGTATTTGTCTGGTTAGGTAAATGCATCCTAGTTTGAAAATGTACCCGACATCTTTGGTGGAAAGTGTTCAAGGTAGAAATTGTAATGTCAGTGTACCTGGTTTATATATTTACCTATCATATTTCAGAGCAAGAGTGTACTTATCCACTAGTCCTTTACAAGTGGAAATGTTGCCTGTCCATGCCTTCCAGGTGTGGGTAGGTAGGCAAATTATTTTTTTTTTCAAGAAAAGGAAATCAAACAAAGCAAGAAAGGTATGCTGTAATAACTGCCTTATTCTCTGTAAACATTTTAATACACTTAATGTGAGGAAACATTGGTATGTGTATCCATGTATATATTATTACCTCAGCCAGGTCTAGGAAGGAGCTTCAAGTTTATGATTCAAGCATGTAAACAATATTTCAAAGAAACAGGTAAACAAAGATCGTTGATGCCAATGATGGAACTGGACCCCCCCCCCCCAAAAAAAAAAATCTGGATACAAAAATGTGAAAAAAATAATTTAGCAGCAGCATTTTGGGTGGTTAGGCAGGCAACATCAAACAATTAAAATTTTATTTTAGGCCCTAGTAGTTAGAAGTGGGTACTCATCCCTATTGAGGTGTATTTTGGTTAAGTTGTTATGTTTAGCACTGTTGTCAGATACTCCTTAGAGTATCATATTGTAATTTATAACTTCTCATGAATATTCCAGGATTTTCCGCTCCATCGTACGGGATAAAAATAAGGCCCCTTCCCAATGCGAAAACAAAGCCTTTTCCCCCATTTGGTAGTTGAAATTCTCAAATTTAAGTTAAATGACAATGAATTTGAAGAGATTCTTGGACATGTATCTTCATATAATTTTGTGTATTTCTAGATTTCCCAATTTCAATAAAATGTTGCTATAATTCCCAATTCAAAAGGCCCAGGACCCATTCCCAAAAGAATGTGGAAAATCCCTGATATAGAGCATAATACCATTAATGGCATATATATATATATATATATATATATATAGCTTGACCTTACAAAGATTCTGTATGTATTGCTGTGCAATTCGGTCACATAGCCTTTCCTTTAGGGGTTTCTTGTTGCTATTATATCAATGTCCATACAGGTAGTACATGGTACACACCTTCTTTTGTAGGTATTGTCCGGAGCACGCTAGAAAGTCTATGCTTCAACGACAGAAGAATCACCGCAAACGGAAATCCAAGGAAACCGCAGAAAGTCTGCTTGAAGACCTTGACCACTTTAAATTAGTTTCGGGTTCGGATGGGATTCTCGAACATCAGAGACAAAAGTCAAGCACTGACAATTTAGCCAGTAAAACATTAGGTAACAAATCCTGAGGCTTTGACATTTTTATAGCGTGGAGAAAACACCATTAAAGTTCATATCATATGAACTTTAAACAACCCAAGGTCATATATCAGGCCCTTTTCTGCCAGTTTTGGAACAATGCCACAGCCAAATTCTCACTAAGCTATATGTTCCGACTTCTGTTTTGAGAAACACTCCTAAAATCTTTTATTTTGTGTTTTTGCTTGATATTTATTTCCTTGCATTGCATCGTAACAGTTGATTACAAGAATGATTTGGGATTTTAAAGTTAAGTTAATGGTACAGACCTGCAATATTGTGCATGTTTTATATGAATATAGAGTAGAGCTTTAATATTTCACTTGTATAGTCCTTTGAAACAGCTCCTTCAGATGCTACCATACTGACAGTGTTCCAACCAGAGCGAGCCATTGGACAATTGGCCCTACAAAATGATAAATGTGCCCATTATTCGTGGTCCACTGGAACAGCTTTGTGCTGTGATGGCAGTGTCCAGAATGACATTAACCCAAAACCAGTTCCAGTTTTTATGTTGTTACAACTTTTGAAAATTGATGTTACACATAGCTTACATACTTTCATGTACACTTGTAATGATAATGCCTTATATATACATGTATACATGTAAAATGTGTATGTTTGCTAAATTGTTATGTTCCCATGGTTATGAAAATGTCCCCATAAAAATATGATAAAGGGGACAAAATGACCCCATATCATTCAGTCCTGATTGGATCACTGCATTCATGTAATCTTTGAGCTTGTGACGTAGATATATTTAACGTCATTTGACCTATTTCTTAAAATTGATCATAATTTCGGTAGCCTTTCTGAGATACAATTCTGCCATCGGTGATCAGCTGTGGTTTGATAATACTTTTATTAGGGGGATTGGGTGATTATTACAAGATTTTCTGGTCGTATCACCTGGGTTTTATGTTTTACAGAGTATGCTAGTTCTGACGATTCAGATGCAGAGCTCCCTCTGGTGGACCAAGCCTGGAGGGGTGATGCCGATAGTGATGCAGAGAGTATTGATAGCGATCAAGAAGATTTATTAAAGTAAGGACAGCATCAAAACTTAGTATGTAAATTACTAAGTGTTTATAATCAGCATAAAAAGATCAAGCAAACAAATTTTCTGTTTTAATTTGATGTCCGTGTCTAAGTGTAAAATTGCAGATTGTTTAACAATCACAATTGTCCAGTTTTACGGCACCAGTTCATTTTCCAATTAGAAAAAGTGAAAATTACCTAGTACTTGTCTGGTGAGGAAACGTTAATGTTGCCACACAACAAAATCATAAATATACTGGTATCTGAGATAAAAATTCAAAATTTGAATGCATTTTCTATCACTTCTTTTCAGTGTCAATAAACTGCAGAATAAAAAGAAAAACCATGGCATTTGAATTTTGAATTTAAACATTGGAAACAACAACTTAAGCTTTATATTCTGATGATGACAGAGTTTTTGAAATTCACCGGTCTTACCAGAAATACTGGTAAATTTTACAAAAGTCCAGTGAAATTTGTCTGATAACTGGTCCAAATGACCAGTAATTTTCCATTTCTTTTCAACTGTGTATATATACAGACCAGTAAAATATTTTCTTTGACCAGTGAAATTCCTTTATTCACTGGTCCGGTTGACCAGTAATTTTTTTTTTATATCAAAATGTCTGTGATGGTGAGAACTTCATATTGTGTTTTATTAGGCATGCTGGTGTATACACGGCAGAAGAGGTAGCCCTGATTATGAGAGATAAACTAATCCGCCTACAGTCACTTTACATTGATCAGTTTAAACGCCTCCAGTACATAATGAAAGAGAAAAGAAGAAAATATCTGCAAACACACAAACAAGAGAAAGATGCTTTGGGTAAATTATATAATGCTCAGTTGTAGTGTTGTAGTTATGATAATGCTCAGGTGTTGTAGTTATGATAATACTCAGGTGTTGTAGTAATGACAATGCTCAGGTGTTGTAGTTATGATAATGCTCAGGTGTTGTAGTTATGATAATGCTCAGGTGTTGTAGATATGATAATGCTCAGGTGTTGTAGTAATGATAATGCTCAGGTGTTGTAGTTATGAAAATGCTCAGGTGTTGTAGTAATGATAATGCTCAGGTGTTGTACTTATGATAATGCTCAGGTGTTGTACTTATGATAATGCTCAGGTGTTGTAGTTATGATAATGCTCAGGTGTTGTAGTTATGATAATGCTCAGGTGTTGTACTTATGATAATGCTCAGGTGTTGTAGTTATGATAATGCTCAGGTGTTGTAGTAATGATAATGCTCAGGTGTTGTAGTTATGATAATGCTCAGGTGTTGTAGTAATGATAATGCTCAGGTGTTGTAGTAATGATAATGCTCGGGTGTTGTACTTATGATAATGCTCAGGTCTTGTAGTTATGATAATGTTCAGGTCTTGTAGTAATGATAATGCTCAGGTGTTGTACTTATGATAATGCTCAGGTGTTGTAGTTATGATAATGTTCAGGTCTTGTAGTAATGATAATGCTCAGGTGTTGTAGTTATGATAATGCTCGGGTGTTGTAGTTATGATAATGCTCAGGTGCTGTAGTAATGATAATGCTCAGGTGTTGTAGTAATGATAATGCTCAGGTGTTGTACTTATGATAATGCTCAGGTGTTGTAGTTATGATAATGCTCAGGTGTTGTAGATATGATAATGCTTTGTTTCCTTATCACTCGAACCCAAAAGTTTGCAAACAATAATATCACCAAAACAATAAATTAAAAGTTGAGTGTTAGTACTGAGTTAATTTGGTGACTTCGTGCTCAGGTATCATAGATCTGACAGGTATTGTTATTCTGACAATGCTCAGGTAATTACGATTAACAATCCTTTTTAGGGATTTTACTGTTAATGGGAATTTTATCTGCTGCTTTGCTTTCATGTATTAACAGGTGAACATTATCTTTCTTGAGAAATCAGTGGTCAGATGTTTAACTGTCTGATCCTACAAATGAAATGATCTGTCACTAAAAGTTCTGCATTGAGTCATCTTATACTTGTGAAATAGAGTCCAGTTATATATCAGTCATGTATGATACTTCATTTATTGGTTATTATGTGGTTATTTTGTTACTGGTGAAAAAAAATACTGGTCAAAGGACCCTTTCAATAGAAGTTGACAGCCGACAGATTTCTGTATGTATACTGGAAATTTTGGCTCCCATTTAAATTTTGCCATTTTCATCCATAGATGAATTTAAAATGAAAGCAAAAATTTCAAGCTAAACACAATGAGACTATCCTATGGTGATTTAGGGCAAATGTAAGACTGGGTCAATATGCTGTCTGTCATAAAGGGATGAAAATATCCTGGTTTAAGTATATAGGCTAGTTGCAAGTTGCCAGCAACTTTGAGACGACCTGGCTTAGTCGGTAGCGTGCTCGACTCTTGATCGTGAGGTCATGAGTTTGAGTCCAGCCGGCAGCAGGTTGGTTTCCTGTCCTTTTGATAAGACAGTAAAAACCGAGGTCCCGTGTCACAGTAGGTGTCGGCAGGTTAAAGAACCCTCACTGCTCAATGGCTGTAATTCCCGTACATAGGCCAAAATTTGAAGCCCTTCACCAGCACTTGGTGACATCTCCATATGAGTGAAAGATTCTTGAGTGGGACGTTAAACAACAATAAACAAACAAGCCAGGTACTTTCTCTTCTATTTAGAAAAAATGTTTCTATCTACACACACTGAGTTGTTCAGCCTTGTTTGCTGAACTGCTTTACCTACCATTATTTGCCTCCTACTTCAAAAACTGTGGAAAAAGCTGGTCAAATGAAAATACTGAAATGTAGCAAACTTACGCAAAGTCTGACAATATTATAAGAAAATAAACAAATCACAGGATGAATCAGTACATTTAGATTCTTCGCACACAGAACATGTATAAAACTACTTCTCTTATTCCAGATTTTTTTTTTTATTTTAAATTTACATTTTCATTACAGGGAGCATCAAATTTTATAAGAACCAAGTGTCCACCAGAGAAAAGTACGGGAAGTTGAAGGCGCTAACGCGATACCACAAGAGGCATGGCAAGGTATTTTTTTATCTCTCATACTGTACAGGGGTGTAATTCAAGCAGATGTATTTTTCACGTTTTTTTCTCTCTCCTTAAAAGAATGACAGATCCACAGTTGCTTAGAACAACACCAGGTTCTGTAGAGACAGCCCATAATATATCATATATATCAGGACTTTATTCCTCCAAATTTATAGCCGATATTGAACTATATTCCCAATTGCAAATCATATCTTTTTTTCCTAACTTTTTGCCAAAAAATACCAATCAGGAACATAACATAAATTTTTTTCATTATTTCTCATTTTTATGCCGATAGCTTCAGTCACTGTTTTTCTTGAAAGTTGAAATACAACAGCTTGACAATAAAAAAGATAAAAAAAAATATAGCAAATATCAAAATAAATGAAACAAAAAAAAAATAGAAAAACAATTGAAAAATTCCAGTTTTGAGCCAAAATGCCTCAAAATTCCCAATTCCAGCATCATGGACCATGTTCCCAAAAAGGTCAGAAAAAGCCCTGTATATACATAATTTTAATAAACACTTTTTCATTTTTTCTTATTTTTGCCAATTTATTAACACAGTGAATACAGTGGTCCCTCCCTTATAAGACCACCCTAAATGAAAGAGACATGTGGTCTCATAATGGAGGTGGTCTTTCCTGGGAGGGTGTCTACCAATAGCTTGTCAATGATAAACGACATCTAGTAATACAATTTTCAGACAATTTTTATTCATTGATATTACATCTCAATGTTAATTTGGTTCTTTCTGGTGCAATAGTCATTAGCATCATATGATTTAAAATGTTCACATTGTCACTCACACAAACGTCTTCACATATAATTTGATTAAAAATGTTCCAAACACTAAACATAATCCTCAAGTT
The DNA here is from genome assembly GCA_030159075.1 of Atrina japonica. Lineage (NCBI taxonomy): Eukaryota > Metazoa > Mollusca > Bivalvia > Pterioida > Pinnidae > Atrina > Atrina japonica. The sequence goes on from BROG01000826.1 coordinate 106,673, forward strand.
TATTTCACACCTGTACGTTGTTTTGACAGTACCCAGTTTAAGGCCTCCAGCGCCGATGTGAAGGTAAACTGCTACTTGTCATGCCTAATTAAACATACCTGCAAATCATCTTGTCTTTTGTGTTACCCTAATCAACATCCACGATGATAATTAATTCCAAATTATCCTTTAATTAGATTTCAAACTTCACCAAGTGTTGATATGACAGACAAAGGACTAACGATATTGGGCAGCTTGTGTTGCGATCGATTGCAGGCAGATCAGAAATGCTTTTTTCTAGGAAATTATAGGCCTGTTATTTTTTTAATCGAGGGTACTGCCATGGAGAACATGTCCCCTTGGCCTTCTCTGAATCCGCCACTGGTACAGTTTCTCGTTCAAATCTGCTCGTTTTCACGAGACGGAATTTTGTAGATAATAAAAACATTGGTTACCTGGTAGAGCTAGTTGAGTCCATTGTTTTTCAGGGACTGATGAGTTAGATTAAATTTTCTGCAACTTCATTTTTTCAGATGAGTCTCTTAATTTTTCTTTGTTTCTTTAAACAGGAAGCTTTACTACACAGACAGTCCAAACAAAGAAGAATTGCTGTGTCAGAGGGCCCCAACTATCGCCCGCCCTCTTTCCCGCGATGTATACATGTAGACGTAACATTGCAGAAGTGTTCGGAGCGAGCTTTGCCGCTGTCTAAATACTGTGCTCAACGTATCCTTTCTCATAATTCAAATAGATTTTTAATTTCTATACCGTAAATTGGGATATATTGGCCATTGTTTAATTTTGGCCAATTTTGCCATCCTATTAAAATGACCAAAATTAAACCATCCAAAATATGTACACAATTTTTCTACTGGTACTTTTTAAAAAATATTTTAGTATTTCATAGATTAACATTCTAGGTTTTTTCAAAATAACACTTTATGGACGTTAATCTTAAATAAATACCATGCGACGCATCAATTATGCTACCGGCTCTTTTTAATAATTAGATATTTCAAACATGTGGGATGTTTGACACGACAGGACCGAGATCTGATGGTAGGCCAAATTTAAACAGGATATAAACATAAATCGCCAAAATTTAACTGACCATAAATTAACACTTCATTTTATAACCAAAGTGGCCAAATTTTAGTAATGACAAAATATCACAATTTATGGTAACAACCTCATTTTGTTCCTTTGGAAATTGCGATGTGAAATATCTAAAGATAGAAATGATAAACTCAACATAATTCAAAGTTTATTGATTGGATAAATAGAGGACCTTACATGACTGGGTGTGTCAAGAAAAACAAATTAGCACAAGCCTAAACGGGTTAATATGACTTAAACATAAACAAGTATGATAAATACAGAAGAACATGACCACTCTTTTAAGACTATTTTTTCATTTAAATTGAATATTTTGCTAATCATGTGTTGGTGTTTACTCATAATTCCCAGGGTTTTTTTATTGGATAAATAGAGGACCTTACATAATTGGGGGTGTCATATTTTGTTTTCTCAACAAGTTTAAGAAATGCAACATGGCACAAGCCTGAATGATTTTAAGAAATACAATATAACCCAGGCCTTTTATGAAATACAAAATTTAGCCTTGTTGGCGCGTATTTCGAGTCATCATTCTACTACTTCACTTCATGTTTATTTGACAGTTTGTTTTTTTCTTTTTTAATGAATGAAGGCTAACTATTACTAATTTTAGTATACTATATGCCATGGTAGATTGCATTTTATTACATACCAAAAACTGTAGAAGTTTAAATTTGCGTAAGCAAATTGCCTAAGCAAACGTAATTGCCTCAGCAATTTTTTTGCCGTAGCAAATTTTCTTATACAGGGTTGGCCACTGTTTAGGCCATTGGCTTATGATGTGTTGGTGTTTACATTAATTGTCTGCCACTGTTTAGGTCATAAACAAAATGCTAAAATCAAAATATAGATATGCCAAGATGAAGTGGTACATCCAAGTTCTGTCGTAAAACAAAAACAAAACTGTCTAATTACCAAATATAGAGGTGTAGGTGGATTACAACTCCATGTATTGTACTGAAAACTAACCTGTCACCCATTTTATGATTTAATTTAGACTCACTCGTGTTCGTGTAAACATATGCCAAATTATCGTGTAAGAACAGTAATTTTTCGCCCCTGGTCATTTTCTCCCTTTTACGACAGAAAGCAAATTTACCCTGTCTTAAATTCCCCCAGAATTGCCGCAGTCTTATGCCGTGCTGCAGTTATTTAGTTTGAAATTTTTGCTTTTGTCTTAAATTTGCCCTCTCATCTAAGGGCGAAAATTTTTCAAGTTTACAGTATACAAGTATCTCTGTTTTCCTCTCGTTACAAAATCAAAATGTCCTGTTTTTTAAACCATGTCAGCAAGTGAACAACAATGTAAACAATTCAAATTCATTTTCTCCGTAACTGAAAATAAGATATAAATAATGATTCATACCAGGTTCTGTTCCGACCCTGTCACTTCGGAAATGGAGTGTGCGGAAAGCCAGTATTTTCCCTAGAAGAGGATGCCCACTGCCCCAGACATGCGCAACTGAAACCTGAACAAACACGCGTGTCTTTAAAAGAGGAGGTGAGTGACAAATTCCAAGCAAGCCATTTGATGTGAAATGAAGGAGGAAGTTGTCCATTCAGTCTAGTTCTCCAAGGACCTCGCATATATTAGAAATTCAAAATTTGATTGGGTAGAAAGATGATTTCAGCAAGTAAAAGTTTGGAACTGTTAATTTTTTTTTTTTTGTGTGTAAAGGACCAGCAAATCAAGAAGATATTGTAAAAGATTAATCTGTAGCTGAGAAACTGGACAAAACTGTCAACCATGATTTTGATACCCATTGATTTCCTCAAAAATATAAACATTGGTGATCTGTCGCTAAAGAATTGACAAAGATTTATCTATGGGACCACCTCTTTGCAAGAAGAAACCGCTTACCAGTGAGCAATGTGTGTGGTGCTGTGGTAGACATGTTTGACAGTCACCAACATGAATTTGATTAATTGTTAACCCTATCAACCCCAGATAACATAATGGACTTGTCTAATACAAGAAAAAAGAGCATACCATTAATATACTTGGGGGTGAAGGGGTTAATCATACATACATAATACTGCAACAATATATATATCTCTATTACAGGGCTCTGGAGATTTGAGTGATGTGAAGTCGGAGCTCACGAAAGAAGCTCTGGAGCTACTGTTGCCACAACTAGATTTTTCAGCTCAGGAAATACTTAGCAGGCAATTACTGACTCAAAATCCAGAAATGCCAGACACCATTTTCTCGGTGTCGGACACAGATGTCGGAGAACTCATACCTGATAGTTCCTCGTTAACACACGACCTTGAAAAGCCAACCACAAGTAGCAATTTATCCATCAGATCTGAAATACAGAGTAGTTCTAAAAACATACATAATGATAGTTTAACTGAACAGAAACCCAAGTTTGGACCCCTGTTATTACAGCATCTTCAGGGAGATTTTGATACTACAAACTATAGAGATACTTACAATACATCTAATACCACGCCCACAAGTGTCACTCATTCTTCGTCAATTGTAGGTCAAAGTTCAACTGTGACATCAACAGCATCTAGTGCCAGTGAAAATCAGCATGTTGGTAACAATGTGGGTAGTTCTTCGTCACATGACCTAAGTAGTTCCTCGTCACATGACCACACCAACAACTCTGATCATGTGTCTAATGGATGTTAAACAATATAATGCAGAATTGCGTTATGTCAAAATCGGATGAGTCAAAATTCTGCTTATGTCAAAGTCGAATGCTGGTTCAGATTTATTGTACTATATATTTTCACTACTTTTATTCCAGGTATTTCATTTTTTTTTCTCAAAATTTCACTTATCTTATGTATATTTCTGGTCCAAAGTATCGAAATATAAGATTGCCACTTGTAATCTTTAAAATACCTCCCACGATTGGAGGGTTACTTTTCATACGCAAAAATCATTGTAATTAATAACTTGTTTACCTGCAAAACAATGGACAGTCAACTCCCATTAATGAGTCACGGTAAAAGGGTAACTAATAATTGCTTTAATCCAATTCAAATTAAACAGTAGCCTGAGTAGGTCTATTCATTGTACAATAAGATAAGAAAATTTTGATTGTCTTGAATTTTGGATATGTCGAAGTAAATGGGGTGGTCCCATGAATTATCAGATAACGATATATCCACTAACTCCTCTCTCTCTCTCTCCCTCTCTCTCTCTCTCTCTCTCTCTATCTCTCTCTCTCTCTCACAGAAATTCTCATTTGAAGCTCAATTCTATGATTCATATAAACGTTTTGAGAATTTCACATGACATGTTTTCAATGAACATTTTTAAGGGAGAGTTATTTCCCTTTAGCGGCCATATTGTAAGGCAACATAGATGTATTCTTTAAATCAGCCAAATTAAACAGAGTATTCTTGTTTTTGTCAAATTGAAAAAAATCTGTTTTGTCCAAATTCTTATTTCAGGTCTTAACTAATCTCTAAAATTGATTTTAATGAAATTTCTTTAAAGTTCATTTAAGTGTCTTTAACAAATAAAAGCAAGTGCAATTTTTCATTAAGCTGACATAATCTTTTGTGTCATGTTACTATATTCAATATTTTAAAAAAAATTAACAAAGGTTATACTTGAATGGCCTTTATAGACATGTGCCCTTTACACAGAGGTGATCTTTAAGTTTGGCTGTATTACATCTTTTTAATAAGTAGATGTATGAAAAAATAATGCTGTTCTGTTTATTTAAAATCGTAAAATAAATCAGAAAAAATGTCAAAATGTTAATGTCGAATTATTTGTTTGTTGGTTTTTTAAAATGTAATTTTAGGCCAAGTAAAAAAATACTTCTGGTTCTCAGACACCGCTGTGTGCAAAAAGAAATTGCCGATGAAACCATTTTATTCACATTTCATAAAAAATCACCACCGCGTGGCAAGTAAAAATATCAGTCATTTCAAAAGGCTTAAGTTTCAAAATTGATCCATTTCATCTATTTGTAGTTCAAAATGCATTTCTAAAACCCAATTAGAAACTAAAATAATTATTTTATTGACAATTCAACATGTAAATCTTTACCTCATGCCCGAAAATGTCACAGAACACATCGTGTGTTTTCTGCTGTTGCTTGGATTTTTATGGAGGAAGTGGAAGTTGGATTTTAAATGAAAGAACCGATACCGAACGGAACTGAATTTCAGGATGTGTTAAACTGATGATACATGTAACACTATATAGTGTATAAATATTTTAAAATCTGAATTAAATGTAGGTGAATGATGAAAGTAAAATTAGTTACTGTAAATAAAAGTTTTAATAAAATACATAAAAATGGATAGTTATTGTTTTCAAAAATGACATTCTGGAATTTGCTTTGATTTTAGACACATAGTAGTTACATTTTGTACAGCTTTGTAAAATAGTGATGATAATGATTGATGATAATTATAATGATGCATTAACAATAAATTTTCTTGTAGTTTCAAAACATTTTTATGTTTTGATAAATATATAATCTTTAAGCTATTTTATATTTTTGTTGATATTTCAGTTTTAAAACCAAGAGAACAAGACAATCACACAACTTTTTATTACAATTTATTGAAGGTCTCAATAAGACATTTTTTTTGTTACATAAAGTCATCTTATTTCCTTGCCTTCAAGCTATATAAACAATAATTTTGAAATAAAAAATAAAAAAAAATACCAACCTACCTTGCCCATTTTGGAAGGCTAATTGTCTGAGAACCAGAATATTTTTTTACATGACCTTAGGATGATGTTGTTATACATTTGTCCAAATGTACAGAACTCTAAAAACAACAAACTTCAGCAAGTATTTTAAACTTTAAATTAAAATGAAAGGTAATTATGAGTGTCAACAGGTTGAACTGTTCCAAGGTTATCAGGACATGACTTCCAGTATTCTGGTAGTTTTTACTGTAAATAATTGCCATTAGTTGAGATTAACTTTGTTACTGTCATTTTTGTTTAACAAATAAAGCAATTTGGATTTAAATGTTCTCTTGTTGTATATAAGTGAAGATGTTTATGGATTCCAGTGACTTGTATCATTTTATTTATTATCAACGCTTTCAATTACAAAAACTTAAGGTCTTAAGGATGAGACTTGGAACCAAGGTCATAGGGCACACAAAAGAGCCCATACTGTATTGACGTCGGTCCTTAGCATAAACAAAAATTTGTAGCCCTTCACCTAAAGCATGCGACATCTAGATATAAGTAAAAAAAAAAAAAGCTATTTACAGGATGTAAAAAAACAGTACAAACGATAAGGGAACAACCATTTGATTCAGGGGTTGGGATGTGGCAGTTTTTGGAAATTAATATTTTAACCTTAGAAATACATGTAAATGAATAATCTGACTTGAACTGATGCTGAAGTTGTGGTGAAAATTAAATTTTAGAAAACATCGGTTTGCTGTCTTTAATGTTTCAAATTTGCCAGCTAGCTTCACTGTCAAATATGACCTATATAAAGACATTTAACGCTATACATAATCAAGGGACTGAGTGAATAGAGTGTTTTTTGCAAGAAAAATTTCTTCCTTTTTAGCTCGCCGGGACGAAACTCCGGTGAGCTAATGCCAAACTGTTGTGGTCAGCATCCATAGACAAAATCTTTAACCTGACATATAACTTTTTAACCGACAGGGCTCTGATATTTCACATATAAATTCCTTATGATGAGAGCTTTAATTTGGTATCTTCACTTTTGACCTAGTGACTTTGAACTTTGACCTACTTTTGAAAAAACTTTAACCTTGGCTATAGCTTGTAAACCATGAGGGATAGGAAAAGCCGGTCAAAGTTCAATGTCAAGGTACCAAAGGAAGGCTCTGGTCATAAGATATATATATATATATGAAATATCGAAGCCTTATCCCTCATGGTTTAAAAGCTATATAGACAAGGGTAAAGTATTTGAAAAGTAGGTCAAAGGTCAATGTCACTTGGGCAAAAGTCAAGGTACCAAATGAAAGCTCTTGTTATAAGGAATCTATATGCGAAATATCAAAGGTCACTAGGTCAAAAGTCAAGGTACCAAATGAAAGCTCGTCATAAGGAATCTATATGCGAAATATCAAAGGTCACTAGGTCAAAAGTCAAGGTACCAAATAAAAGTTGTGGTCATAAGAAATATCAGAACCATGTCCTTTGTTATTAAAAAGTTATAGGCCAGGTTAAAATTTTGTCTACAGAAAACGACAACGATGCCAGGGGTATGGCATTAGCTCTCCGGACTTTCATTCAAACAAGCTAAAAAGCTGTTGGAAATATGACTCAAGCAAGGACATAAATACACACACACACACACACACACTAAACATCTCTCCCCCTGCCTCACAGTGATGAGTGGCAAGGGCTTTAAGTAGTCATGCCACTCGTTAAATCAAGCCAAAGCAAGCAGTCAAAAATTCTTGTTTCATTGATCAAGATTCAAAGCTTTTTTTTACCACATGGGTTTGCAAGGCTTCATTTGCTCCAAAAAGTTTTCAACTAGACAACTTCCCGGTCAATGATAAATCTAGTTTTTACTGATTTTTTAAAAGTTGATGTAGTAATAATGAACTCAACAAGTTATTATCAAAAACAAAAGTTTAGGCTGAAATATTTACCATGCTGCCTGACATCTGTGTAAGAACACTATTAAGATTATTCTGAAATCTGAAAAAAAATTAATCATTTGGTCTGCTAAGACAAACAAATTGCTGGATTAGCCAGCGTTGAGAATATTATAACCCTTTCAACCCCACACACCATAATGGACTGGTCTAACACAATAGAAAAGTTCACACCATTAAGTTACATGGTGTTGAAAAGGTTAAGAACATTATGGTGATTTATGGCACTAGACCGAGTACTTTGATTTCTGGCGCTGAACGCTAGCCGAGTTACCATATGTAGGCCTCAGCTAGGATTTGAACTGAGACCTTCTGCGAGGACACTTAACTCGGTCACACTCAAAAGCGTACATAACGCTCATCATTGTACAACTACAAATTGATTTCAGATTTCTGGAGTAAATTCTTTTTTGTACAGAATCATAACTCCAGATTGCTAATTTCACTTAGGCTGAAAACAGGTAAAATCAGGTTTTACCACAAAAAAAAAAAAAAAAAAAAAAAAAAGTAACTAAAAATTAGCCTAATTTTCACTTGACATTGATTGATTTTGTTATTTTTCATCCTGCCAAGCATTGTTCATTTATATGGGGATACCATCAGCTTTGGTTAAAGTGCCACATACATGTATTTGTACTTGTGGTGCTGTGTGGTCTGACATCAATGGAGTGTGGAGTACCACTGGACCTCGGCCTCATCTTGAAGACCTGTCATTGTGGTGCTGTGTGGTCCGACATCAATGGAGTGTGGATTCAGTTATGTACCACTGGACCTCGGTTTAAGTCTCATCTTGAAGACCTGTCATTTTTACTGCTGGGCGATTGACTGGGCTTTTGGGTTATGAAACTCCCCAAGGTCTACATGTATAAAAAAAATGATCTATATTAATGTTTCCAATTGTTTAAAATTGGATGCATGATAAAATGCACCAAGAGGTACACTGTAAGGGAATTTCCACTCTTTTAGGAATGGGACCTTTTTAACAACATTTTTATTGAAATTGGTAAATCTGGAAATACACAAACTTATGTGAAAATAAAAGAATCTCTTCAAATTTATTGTCATTTAACATCAATTGAGATATTTTGAGTGCAAATTGTGAAATAATGTATTGTTTTTGCATTGATAATGGGGCCTTACTTTGGTCGCCTGTATGATAGGTGGAAAATCCCCATCTATTCTTTCACGGCATGCCGACTTAACTTTTATAGTCAAGTTAATCAAGATGCACTCTCTAATCTTGTAAATGTTGTCCGATTCACATAAAATGGCGGGTGGAGTAACCTTTTCATTATCATACGGTTAAGACAAGCTGCACGGGAAATATATGTTTTATTCCTCACTGGATAGTCTCTTATGTCTGATGTCAAGTAGGAACCATTACTCTAGCCAGTATAATTTTTAATGTTATGCTTTATAACCTAAAATTTAAACTCGCCCAGGTTAAAAAAAATGGGTTTGCAAGACAGACTTAGACTCCACCTGCCAGGTTATATGGATTTTAGTAAACCTACGTCAAGTTGAAATACACAATGTGAAACCTCCTTTACACAAACATACATAAACCTAGTACCTGGTATTTTGGTACCAGCTGATAATCTTATACTAAAGTAATATTTGGCACTGATAACATCATTTAAATTCCAAAGTTTTCTAAAGCTAAGATAGTCATCTTTTTACAGTGGTTACTCTTAGACGGATTACGGATATACTTTTAGATTTATTATTTGACCTTGTATGATACCACTTTCTCTTTAGAAAATACATATACAATTTAAATTGGAGCTCAACTGATGAAGTCTAATTGACAGAAACGATCGTTTTGAGCATTATAACTTTGGCATTATGTTTATAATAGTTGCATTCTAATTATATCTACTTTTTGTAAATTCATCACAATACACTATATTATTTGTTAAGATAACATGGTTCATACAGCCAATGAAAATGATATTACAAGCAGTTTTCCAGCACTTTAAATGTGTATGTTTATAAAAATATCAAGACCTTGAAAGCCAAATCAAAGACTGAAAAATACACTGTCAGCAAGGTCCTTTAATAGTTCAATGGCAACTCCCCCAAAACACACTTAAAACTTCAACTAAACACTAAACAGTTCCAGCACCACAGAAACAATTTACATAAATGAAAATTCTGAATATGCTAGGTCAACTTTAAAACTTTTCATATCCCCCCCCCCCCCAAGAGTTATCTTTTTTTTCAGAGATGAAGAAACTCGTACAAATAGAATTCAAGCACTCTGATGAAAAAGCATTTATCATTGATCTCTAGCACTTTTCAAGAGTATTACTGTTTTTAAGCACTTTTCAAGGACTAACTATATTCGAGCACTTTTCAAGGTCTGTGCGAACGAAGTTTTTTGTATTTTTTTTTTTTGTTAGTCCCTCACTGGATCCTGAGGGACTCTAGATTTGCGGCGTGTTTGTCCATTCTTTTGATCCGTATCGTCTTCATTTCCTCTACAAGGTGCGCTTTTCAAGTAGGCAATTAAGTGTTTTCACTATCCAGACTTATCACCCCTCTTAAAAGGTATCGATTGTGATGTCATCTGTTTGTGAGTAAAATGAGAAAAGTTATCAATAGCGATGTCATACTTTTGTGTGAAAATGATGATGCTTTCTCACGTAAAGACATGACAACATAATTGATACCTGCTTACATGGGAGATAACTCTGACTACCGAAAAGACAGAATACATCTTAAAGGAGCATCAGCTGCATTTACCAAAAATTTATTTTGATATTTTCCACTTTTACTAGTTGTAATTGATATACAAAAATAACAAATAAGAGCTATACACAAGCATCAACAATCTTATATTCCTATATTCCTTGTGCAAATAAGGTCAGGTCCAGCAGGGTTTTCATATACAAATAATCAACTGCAATAGAAAAAGTGCCAAACCTGGGTTTCTCAAGCAATTTTCACAAAATATATAGCAATGTAAGATTTTTTTGCCCATGGAGATCTCTTTTGTTATTGTTTATCAATCTAATTATCCAAAAGGGGGTAAAATTGAAAAAAAAGAGACAGCTAATGCCCCTTTAAATTGACAGAGTGTTGGAGGGACGATAAATAACAACAATTTTTTTCAGGCTTTGAAATTTTATATAACAACAAAAAAGTACAAGTCAACACAGTCATACATAATTCTCTGAAAATGACATATTACTTGACCATATTAAAATGCTGTGAAACTAGAAGTACCTGTTGAACTGAAAAATGATGAATGTTTGCAAATTTATGACAAATGAATTACAAAAGATTCGGAACAATTTAAGAGGAGAAGTGTATTAATGTACATACATTTCTGGACTTGACTTTCTTTGCCTACTGCTAATTATCCAAAGCATTTAAAATCTTTTCATTCAATTTGTGTCATGGCATCTGCAAGTTATGACAGCCTGTATTTCTGAGAACATTTCCCAAAAATTAGCATAAAATAACAAATAAAATAGTTACCCACAATTTAAAAAAAAGGTCTTGTCACTTTTCTCCTTATACAGTTTAGAAAATTCTTTCATTCATTGAAAAATAAGGGAAAACACAGGTATTGCTAGATCATTTACAAACAACAAGATCTCATTGATATAAAAATATAAATAACAGTCCCAAGCTTCCTAAACAGTTGTCCCACTGAATCAGTTTTATAGGCGATAATTACAAAATATCCCCTCCAAATTTATCCCGATTCATTTCATAATTAATCTCTTTTTTTCAACCTCATGTTCTTCATAATCATCTCATACAATATATCAAATTCATCAATTTTCATTTTTATTTTTCATTTCAGTATGTTCATAATAAATAATTTATAATAACTGGGAAAAAAATCGTTCATTCCAAAGTTTTAATTATTTGGTCAAACTTGCATTAAAGGCCACCTTTGTATAAAGGGCACCTGTCTATAATGGTCATTTAAACATAACCTTTGTCAACTTTTTTTATAATGAATAAACCTCTTTATAAAGGCCACCTGTCTATAACAGCCAATTTTGTTTGTTCCCTTGAGTGGCCTTTATAGATATGTTTGACTCTATTGTTCATTATCGACCTCTAAAATTGTTTCCAACTATTATTTTTACACAATGAAATTTAGCGTATAATGTAGATTTCAGGAAATTCAACCTAAAGATTTATTATTTCAGTTGCATGGTGATAGCCAATCTTTAATTGTGTAGGAGAGAACCTGGTTACGATATACCCTGGAAGAGACCACCAGCCTTTGGAAAACTTTCTCACCAAATCAGCTCCAGTTCCAGTGGGACTCGAACCTGTGCTGACCAGAGGTGAGAGACCTCATGGTTTACAGCGCAATGCTCTGACCACTCAACCTTCGAGTTACCCTAGGCCACATACAATGATTGCTTATAATTCCATTTTGACAAAGGTCATTCAACATTATTCTAACAAGAATCTAAAAGTGCATAATTTGTCACTGGAATCGCCATCCTAACATGAAAACGGCCTACCCAAGAAACAGGAGAAACATACAATGATTTTTAATACTCTTATCCCTAATAAACTGTATATCACTTATATTTCCCTAACAACTTTTGAGTCACATACTCACCTTTCGGACATATGTTTTCGTAATTTTGAAGCTGCAGAAGATTTGATTTCCTGACTTGCAAGCAGTAATATTGTACAATATATTAAAATACATGTACATGTTACCAGAATAAATTCGTGATTTTCATTGTAGTAGCATGTTATTTTCATTTTCAAATGGTTTACGATAGACTCTTTAAATACTGGTAATTAAAAATCTTATTTGGAATGTTGTGAATGTTTTACTTTTTTTAATCTTGAAAAATACTTTGCTGGCCACAAAGTATTGCTATTTTTGGGAACATAGGTTTATGAACATCAACTCTTTTACAAATATTCTCCGAAATATTTGAATTTGATAACCGTTCTCTTCCTGAATTTACACAAAAGATACCGTAATCTCTCGCAAAATAAAAGTGATTTACAATTTTACAGATACATGGATGAAGAAATTTGACGTAATGGGTAGAATCATAGAACGTTCAACGAAAGTGAACAGTGTTAGAAGTGTTGCTCATCTATTTGAGGACGGACGAAAATGGGATGACTCAAAAGATTCTGGTATATAATGTACAATTATTGGTGTTAAAACAACACATACCTATATTTCATTGACCTTGACATTTGACCTGGTCAACATATCCTTTATCCAGATTAGCTCACCTTATTACTTCATTGTTAAATTTTTTGACACAGGAAAGAAATGAGTTTTTATGTTTCCACAAAAATTTCATTATCATAAAAATTTAGATGGCTGAAATTTCTAATCATTAAATATGTTAACATATCTTATATTAATTAAAAAATTATTATCAAAATAATACATCTGGATTCCATGCAAACTGCTATTATTATATTGACATTCTTAAACTTTTACAAGTAATGAGCTTCAGGGGCTTAAGACCGTTTTCCTTCGAGGTCTTCAATGTAACGGCATAAACTAAATCGGGGGGAAAAATTATTTTTGGACATTATCCCACATTTGAATATTTCACTTTGCACATTAATCATGATTGCTTCAATTGTAATATCTTCTTCACTCTAAGAAATCAAGATATTTGCGATCATCACATTATATATTAAATTTCATAACGCAACATGCAGCAAATCAGGTGCTTGTTTCAGCCAAACTTGAAAATGTAAAATATCGGTCATTAGATTTCTTTTGTAATACAATGTTAATTGGACTGTATGTATTTTAAATTTCCTTGGCTCAAATAAACTTTCAATTTTATCAACATGTAAAATCACACCAAGTCACTGAAATTTCATACCTAAAAAGTTTGGAGAAACAAGCATTAAACATTGGTCACAAATTCATAGCATATAAAAATGATCAACACATTTTTAACTACACTTATAAATAACTGCTCAGATACACACACATTTTCTGTTTTGAATAAAAAAGTTAAAATCGTACAAATGAGATTCTTAAAATGTACAGTAACAACAAGCATAAATGTTTCCTGGGCTTCACACTAGCTAAACAGACTTAGCAACACATTATTATCATAGCCATTTTATTTTTACTTGTATATGTATGATGAAAATGACAGTAGAGGGCAGCACTGGTATTTCCTGCATAGAAAGGGAACTGAAGATAACGAAACTTAGTTTTTACAGTTAAAATGTTTTAATGTCTACTACAAAGCTTCCTGCTTTGTAATATGCTTCATAATACCTCTACAAAGATAATGAATTCAAAAGAAATAAAACCCTAGTAAAAACACACAAGCTGTCAAAATGGATTTTTTTTAATTAAAAGTTTGAAATATTTTTTGTTTTATAAAAATAGAATGCTCCTAACAAATTTCTGAGTTGAAAAAAAAAATTTGTTATAATGTCATAACTTGTGAAAAGAAATAGAACGTGAATAATGGTTGCGTTAACATTTATATTATCCCATGGATAGAAGTAATATTAATTTCAAAAAGAAATTTCAGGCAATATATGCATGATATATTAAAAATTTCTATGGTGATATACCCAGTTAGGTCTCATCACAGGATATATTTTTGTTTTATCAAAATGACAGCCTATATGCCTTGGAAGTTTTAGTATCCTAAAGAAAATGCCAAAAAATGATACGAGAAGATTTGATCAACACAATGCTATGTACCACATCCTATTTACCTTACAGGATAAATAATCTGCATTGTGTGTTCACGTAAGTTTTATTTTTGGAACTGCTGTGAAACAAACTACTAAATACCAGTATGTGTACTGTCTAAAATATGAAAAATACTGGACTACATCATACTGATAGTTTTGGAGGTATTAACAGAGTTCCTGTTCCCACTATACTGGCTTTTGTCCTAAAAGATGGTAAAGAGGTGGATCTTGTATTTTTACAACTAAGTTAAATGATGTTCAACTGGTGGATCCTGTATTTTCTCAACTACATTAAAAGATGGTCAAGTGGTTGTATTTTTACAAAAAAAGGTTTTTTTACAGTTAAGGTAAAAAAATATTGAATGTGTGGAATATTTGTAAATAATACAGACTACTTAACTCATCAACCCATGAAAAACAATGAACTCTTCTGTAAATCAATGACTTGGACCAGTCCAAATATTTCTGTAAGGGTGAAAGGGTTAATCTGATTTCTTTGTACAGAGGAAAGAAAAATTCAACACATTTTTTAAGGACTGTTCTTTAATTTTCTCCATACCTGTACCTTATATAGACAAAAAACAGATTCTGAATTCCAATTAGATATAGATAAAAACATTAGAAATCCAAATACAAATTCATTTTTGATCATTACAATTTGGCCCTATTAACACATGAATATTTGATGTCAAGAGTTATTTCCCTTTGCGGAATGAGTCAATGTATATTTTTTCTATCAATACTAGATGCAAATATCTTTTAATCATAAATTGTATGAAATAGAACAAATTGTGTAAAATAGAATTTTCTATGTCAAAAAGATTCAATGCATGATCATTTATAAAACTAAATGTTTCCATTTTTATGCAAATTTTTTTTCCTTGAAAAAATTACAACATGATTTTATCACTGTAAAATGGAACCTAGGAAAATTCCATAAAGAACCAGGTGATAAAACATGTGAAATCTGATTTATTCATGTGTAGGTCCTACCACTGCAGGGTGCTAGGGAAATACTACAAGAATTGTACTGTATAACAGTGAAATCAATTAACTCATCAACCCTTGAGAAACAATGGACTCTTCTGTAAATCAATTACTTAGGCCAGTCCAAATGAATGAGTTAAACAGGTTGTGTTTGAGAAACACTTTGCCCAAAGAGATGTGCAATCATGAAGATTTTAAAGTCCCATGACTCAGTCAAATGCTGTCAACTGCTGGCAATAATCAAACTCATTCCGCCTTGTAATGATGTAAAGATACATCCAAATTCTGTTAAAATTTGTAGAGAAAATCCATCTAAATTGATGGAAACCAAAAATGTTGCAAATGGACAAATAGACAAACTAAAACAAATATGCCTCCGACTGTCAATCATAAAGGCATAAATGCTATTCTAAAGCAGATGCGTGTTCTAACCAATAACAGAAGCTGTTGAGAAATAAAAACTTCGTCTCTGGACTAATCCTACAAGTAGAACTAAATGTACTGACAAGAAAAAACTTGCATTTACATGTTATTATTAACCAGTCGACATGGCTGACAAAAAAAAAATAAAAACATGGAAATCTTTGGATTTGAAGAACAGAGATGATTCCAATTAAATGATTGATTAACTGATTTTTTCAGCATTTTGTCAAAATTCATTCAGGTTCCCATATGTTTCTCTGTTCTGTTCATTCTACAACAGAATCAAGCAGTCTGACTAAGAATTTGATAATAAACATCAACTATAAATAAATAACAGGATGAACAAGATAATATGTTTGTTCTGAATGTTCCTTGTCCACTGCTGACCAGTGGTCATACAGTAAATTGGTCATATCAATCATTCGCTCACTCTCTTTCTGTTGCGTTACACACCATTTGAAAAAATCCTACCATTCCTGCATTTCAAATCTGTATAATTATCTCCCCTTGGTCAGTATTTTCTGTTTGTAGAAGATCATTATAATGTGTGAACACACTAAATGGTTCTCTCCGACTAGAGAGTTCATTTACTTATGTCATACAAGCACTTCCAACATAATCTTTACTCCCTTTACTTGAATAGTTTTTAGTTTTCTACTCCATTCACGTGAACATGACACGATTTCACTTTAGCTCCTGGCCAGCCTCTCACAATATGTCTTTGTTAATATTTCAAATTCTGCATAAATTTGTGAGAGAAATTCTTCCACAAACTTTCAGCAGAGAGTGTACTCTTCAATATCATCATATTGCCTGAACCTGCTGAGAAGAAAAACAAAGACTACCTAACACTTGTAAAGCAAATCCTAATGAAAATTCATGAACCCCAAGTTCTCAAATCTTCCATCTGCTGAAAATGTAGATCATGAGTAATCATTAAGAAGTCTTGACTCGCTTTCTTGGAGGCCCTAGAGGGGGGCTTTGCTGACTGGCAAGTGCACGAAATGCATCAGCTATAAGATGAGGATGACTTTGAATCAATGTTTTCCAACCTTGCGTGTCCATGACATCGGTTGCGTGACTGCAAAATAAAAGACGAAATATTAGGTATGATATAAAAATGACAGTTGATAAATCAGGTAAAATCAAAATAAAAGTTGATGTATCAGCTCAGAATCAAAAATCGATATATAAATATATCAGGTTGATAAAGATTAAAGTCAACATATCAGGAATCATAAAAATGAAGTCGATATATGAGAAATCGGCTAAGAAAAGGGTCCTTACAATATAACAAATGAATGCAGGAAAACAAGGAATCCCATTTGAAGTAATATTTCTAATTTTGTAGATTTTTTTGTGCCAAAAACAATTAGGCTTGCTCTCGCCAGCACTCATTCTCAAATTGTTTTTTTTTTTAAATCCACACATGTTCAAGTATTTAAAAACATAAAAATCACAAATTTAAAAACATAATAAATCTGCCCCAAATTGTCCTGAGGACCATTTTCTAAGCCGCTGGCTCATATCACTTTACATATACATGTAGTCAAAAGTTGATATCAGGTATGATCAAAATAAAAGTCGATATATTAGGTATGATACAAATTAAAGTCAATATATCGGGTATAATAAAACTTATGTTGAAATATCAGCTTTATATAATCAAAAGTCAATATATCAAGTATGATCAAAATAAAATTTGATGCATTAGGTATAAATAAGATAGAGTCGATATATCAGCTCAAAATCAAAAGTTGAAGATGTAATGATACATCAGGTAGAATAAACATAAAGTTGACATGTCAGCCAGAAAAAATTTAACAGGGTCCGAAGTCACCAACTGTACTCAATACTTAAGCTAAAATCTTATTTCATTATTTTGACTATATAGTCATTTTTAAAACTTTTGGGTTTGAGTTACTAGGAAACAAAGTATTACTTTTCATCATTCACATATAGATTTTTGCATTGCACTTCTGATTTTCTAGCAAAAAAATGAATAGATACATTGAGTACTGTACTCAAAATTTTGAGTATGTACTCAATTCTTTTTTTATATATACATTTTTGAAGTTTTTTTCAAATGAGCAATGAATTTTGACCATTATTTACAATTGCATGAGGTCAATATACAACATGTCCAGTTACAGAATAAATTTTGCATGTCTTTATCTTAAAATCATGAAAACTTAGTTGAGCTTGAGTACCGAGTTAATTTTGTGACTTTGGGCACCAGTTTGCTGAGAAAATATTCAACACATCTGCAACGTTTAGAATGAATGCATCATACCTGTTAATGAAATCTATGGCATGACTTTTGAGTTGATCTGCACTGTGAAGATCTGCTAACACCAACACTTCACAAACATTGTCTATCATTAAATTAGAACACAAAGCTTCTTCACACATCACCTTCAATCTTTCTAGTGCATACTGAAAGAGAAACGAGAGTAATTAGGTAAAAATGCTGAATACAAGACCTCACATCAAAATATTTTTATGTATACCTTGCTGGCTTTGATCTCTCCAGAACAGATCAAAGCTGGGATAAAACAGTTGGGCGTAGCTAGAGACATAGACAGGTGGATGCAGTGTAAAGGGGCCTTAACGGCAAGCGTGAAGAGGATAGGTGAGGTGATACCTTGCTGGATGCATTTTAGATGCTCCTTTGGATTCCAAGTTTGATTTGATTTTTTGTTTTAGAAACAATATTTCATCATATGATGGCAGATTTTAAGGAGGAAAATATAAAGACACTTTCTTGTCTGGCAAACTTTCCCACTTAATTCGAAATTAACCCTAATTCGAACAGAGGTGAGAGGCATTTAAAGCACACTCCGCCACGGAGGCCCTGGATTCCTAGTCAAAGAACAAATATTATCTCATGCAGATTAAGAGGAAAATATATACACTTTCTTGTCTAAGTTCTTTATCAATTTAACCCTAAGACAGAAGCATCACTCCTTCACAATCTTTTCTGATGTTGAGACATTGGTATATTTATGCCACATTCAACAACTTTTCAGTTTTATGGTGGCGACCAGTTTTCAATGGAAGAGGAAAGAATCCAGTTACAATGAACTGGGAAGAGACCACCGGCCTTCCGCAAAGAAACTGGCGAACTTTCTCACAAAATCAGTTTACGTTCCATCAGGGCTCAACCATGCACTGATAAGACGTGAGAGACTTCATGATTAATCATACCAATGTTTTGATTTACAGGATGGCAGGTGCTTTGCTTGTTTAATTAGAGGTAAAATTCTTTGAATCATCTTACCTTGTCGGCAGCAGCAAGCAGATCATCGGCCATTTTATCCAGATTTGGAGCTTTACCCGTGTAAATAAATCGTAACATCTCTCTCATCACCTCATGGTCTACATCTGTAATGTCGACTCGATTCTACAACAGGAATAAATAAATGAACACCACATAAATCACACAGATGACTTTAATTTATACGATACCAAGACAAATTTTAAACTTTTTTATCATGAGATGATAAACGTCAATCGTAATACGGTTCTATTGCTATGTTTCTTAGAATAATAATCTCATTGTTTCTGAAATAATTGCAAAATTGGGAAATGAATGGAATATAAAAAATACATAAAATTTTCTGTCTGTTCACTTGTTCCACTTGAGACCAACAGCCTCCCACAGATAAACTGGCAAGTTTTCTCACAAAATGAGCTTAGGTTCCAGTGGTGCTCGATACTGCACTGACATGAGGTGAGAGACTTGGTTTAACGCATGACACGCTAACCACTCAACCATGAAGGCCCCACCATACTATACAATCAATCATCCACCATTCTTTAGAGGTTCTCAACTAGTTAATAACTTGTCGCCACTCATAACTTATCACCATAATTGATACATGGTTCATACGGCCAATGGAAAATATTTTCCCAGGACTTTTCATAGCACTTTTCAAGCACTTTCAATGGGTATGTTTAAGCTATCATGACCTTGCAAGTTAAAACAAAGTAAAAACGAAACACTGACAGCAAAGTTTTCTCATACTTCAATGACGGTCCTCAAAACACAACTTAAGAGTTTCACTACATACTAAAGAGATCCAGCAGTACAGCATCACAAAGCTTTACTCAAATTGCTTCTACTTATTGCAAGTACATCAATAAAGAAAGACATTTAAATGAGAAAAAAATAGCTTTATCATACAGACCCTTCACCTAGTACAGAGTCTGTATGATCAAGCTATTTTTTCTTATTTAAAAGTGTTTCTTTATTGATGTTTAATATGCAATAAGTAGAATTCAAGCACTCTTAAGAAACAAATCGGGCATTTTGCATTAAATTCAAGCACTTTTTAGGGTATTGTTTTGTTTTCACGCACTTTTCAAGGACTAACTCTATATTCCAGCACTTTTCAAGGTCTGTGCGAACCCTGTTATTTGCCACCATACTTTGTCTTACCTGTTTTCTCTCTTCCATTTCATGTTCAAACATTGCATTAAACACCGGGGATCGTGCTGAAAATATTATATTTACAGTGCATTAGATAAGTTATACAAGCATTTCAAGAACTTTCTTAAATCAATATAATTATATTCCCTAACTGTAAAATCATTGAGAAGTGAATGGTGAACTATTACAAAGCGATTACCAACACCTTAATCTGACAAACTCACACAAAAAAATTTTTTTCTCTTGGTCAGGGTGAGAAAATTTTTTTTAAAAATCACTCGTTCTATGGAACGTGTGATTTTGAAAATCACTCATCCTTAGACACTTTCAGCTTGTCCCAATTTTTTATAAACATTTATGGAACCATTGAGTCTGACTATTCTTTGATTTCCCTGATATGGGACTTATAATTGATCAAAATGGCATGTAAATGCAAAGTTTTAGAGGCTACAAAGTAATAGCTCTAGATGAAAAGTTACATGTCGCAGGGGACAAGCACCCACCCCTTACTATTAGTCCACATGCCATTTTCACTCATCAAGGATGAGTACATTTTTCTTGCTCTGCATTGTTCACAGATTTTTTCTTATTTTTTCCGAAGAATGATTTCCTTACCAACACCTGTACTACAGCTTGACAAGCTACACGTGTTATGAAATCACAATACAATTTCACAACATGGATCTTCTATGGCTTATATGTAAGGAGAATGTAGAACATAAATAGTTATGACAGATTTTATTTGGGCACTTTAACTCGTTCATCCCTAAAGACACATTTGGACTGGTCTATGTCACTGATTTACAGAAGACTCCATTGTTTTCCAGGGGTTGATGAATTAACATGTATTTGAATGTTTTAAGTCATCCACCCCTAAAGATCCATTTGGTCTCAACCATTTCAAAGAATGGTAAAGTTCAGTGTCCACCCCTAGGAGTGTCCATTAACTTGCTTAACCATTTCAAAGAATGGTGGAAAGTTCAGTGAGTCTATAATGTTAGGGGTTGACAAGATAGAGACAAATGTACTTACCTGCTAACAAAGCTTTATGTGCTTGAAATTCTCGACCTCCAACACACAACGTTACATCACTAAACGATGACCTCTCGAACAAGCTTCCCAAATCATCGCTTAACTTACATTCTGGAACTTTGACTGGTGTACAATTTGACTGACCGGAAACATTGACTGTGTCACCCACTACCGATACCTATAAATAAAACAGGAAAAATGTAACAATGAAAACACAATACAGTGTACCAAAAACCAACGGCAGTATGGCTTGCTTGTTTTGGCTTTATTTAACAAGTGCCATGACTACTTAAAGCACTTGCCATTGGTCCCTGTGAGGCAGAGAGAGATGTCTGGAGTGTATTTGTGTCCTCCCGAGTATTCCGTATTTCCAACCCTGTGACTGCCGGTGTGGCATTTTGAGTGCTACTACACTTGTACAATCTGACAAATATCAAACCCAATAAAATCCACAGCCTCTTACCAAAAAATATTTAACTCTCCATCTGTGCAGACAGAAGATGAAAACTCACCTCTGAAAATCTGGCATGATTGGAAGTCATACCTGGGACCTTCCTGTTGATGATCTAGCTCTCTACAAACTGAGCTACTCTGTCCACACAGCAATACAGAACACATGTGAACATGCTGTAATCATCCATACCTTTGTTTTCTCATATAAAGTTTTTGTTCTTTTCAGTTGTTTCATGACAATGTTCACCTATATGGTAATGTCACCAGCTTTATGTACCACAAAGTCAGACTTTTGCCATGAATGTTTTTCTAATTTATTGCAGATTTCCATGCGAATCAAGACACTTCCATCTGGAGTCTCATTCAAAAGACCTGTGACTTCCTTTCATATTGTATACAGAGTGCTTTGTAAAAGCAGAATCACTGCATCTCACAATGTAAGGCAAAAAAGGGGAAAGTGAAATTTTTAAGGCTTTCAATGGAGAACATTTTTTTTTTTTAAATTACAATACAAAAAATCTGGAATGAATTTTTTTTTTACTTTTAGAGGAAAATGTTCATCTCTTGAAGTAGATTCTACATTGTGAAGTGTGTGAAATTAGAGATATAAAAATTATATACAGTAAAACCTGCTATAGCGGCCACCTCTATATAAGGATCACCTGTCTATAAAGGCCAGATTTGAAAAGTCCCTTGACTGCATACTTCAACTAAATTGAACCTGTGTATAAGGGTCACCTGCACATAAAGGTCAATATTATCTGGTCCCTTGGGTGGCCCCTATATACAGGTTTTACTGTATATGTACGATTGGTACAAACCTCACAAAAAATTGTTAATTTATCATCTGGCAGTAACCCATTGGCTTCGTCCATTAGAAAATCTCGACGAATAAATTTTTTAAAGCCCCAGTCTTTCCCTTGAACAAATCTATACGCTCGCTGGCTTTCTGAAAATTGAAAATAGAACAGAAATTTAAGAACTATATAAAACTTTTTAAAGGTATTCATGTTTCTTTCTAAAATACAATCGCTTGCGGTGATCTAGTGGCAGAGCGTTCAACATGCAAGTGGAAGGTCCCGGATTCGATTCCCGTACTGGATCATACCAAAGACTTTAATCACAGTACTGAAAGTACTGCAATGGGTTGTTATTTTGGCAAAATAGCCATGGGATTCAAACTACTTCTATCTAACATATATTAAAGAAAATAAATCAAATTAATGTAGATCTAAAAACAAGAAAGAAAAGTTCAATTTCCAGCCTCTAAATAAATTCAAAATTAACATTCTAAATTTTATTTGTTGTATCTTCCACACCAACTTTAAACAGAATCTATTTGTCTGCCATGCATTAACACTCATTTCCAAATAAAACGTGAGCATTTATGGAACCTACTTAAATTTAATCACAACATAACACTGCGAACAGGTAAAATAATTTTTTCCATGGCGAAAAATGGCTGTGATTTAAAACACATTTTAGGGCTTGTAATATCAAACCTAAACAATCCTATTTAAGGCTATTACCGTGGTACATGAACATATATACTCTGCCTAGACTAAATAAACAACCAAACAACGTTCTCTATCTTGTATTAATTAATATAAATAACTGAACGGGATGAAAAAACAGTTTACCCAATGTTTATTGTTAAAGAAGTAATTTTTCATAAACATAATTCGGGCCTAAAGTAGAGATGTAGCAAAAAAGATCTATCACAAATTTCACTAATTATAGACATCAATGCTTTCGGCAATTGATAAAACTTTGGGGTTTTTTTTTGTTTCTTTTTTTGTTTTTGTTTTTGTTTTTTTTGTTTTTTTAAAGACATTGTTTCTTTTTGAAATCCATTATGAATATACCGATTACACAAAAAGTTTAGGTTTATACATTCCAATCTAATCATGATTAACTTCAAAAGTTGTGATAATTGTTGTGTAAACACCCAACAATGGACATGGTGATTTTCCCCATCTTCCGCGGAATGAGAACAGGAAATTATAACATTCGATGTTCGAGTTACCTCCCTTTGTGATATCACACAGTATGCAAGTGACCGTCCATTGAAACTGAGCAGTTTCTGGTTATGTAAGGCATGTGATTACCATATAGAGTGTATAATTAAAGGAAATATGCATGGGGAATCTCATTAAGGCAGGTTATGTGTAGCGATTAGTTGACACACACGTTAATTTGATAGTTTTCAAAATGGACAAGAACTTATTTATAATGAATTTCACACGCCATTTGCATAACAGGCACCTCCTACTCGATGCTATTCCCTCTATTCTGCTTTTATTTTCATTTTTCCGTGGACTAGAAAACATACATATTCTTGAGAGTTCAATAGAAATTGATTTAGCTTCATGTTGGTATCAGCGATATGTAATTATTTCTATTTACAATCGCTGTATGCTTGTAGCTGATGAATGGCGGAGTAATATTGCAGTTCCTCAAGGCAGGCTCAACATCACTGGAATCTTATATAGTGGAATTCCATATTTATAAATAGATCGATGACGTTTTGTTGAAACTAACTACAAATCGTATTGTATAATTTCAAAAGGCAGAAGTAAGTACAATTATGTTGTATTTCATTTAATGATTATTCAAACTAGATTTAATTTCATTTACACCAAATATTTGACTTTTCTGTAAAAGTTCAATTTTTGAGTTGGACTATATTTTACAAATGCAACCTCTATGACCTCTTCGCTGCTAACAGGATAGCCCTCGATAAAAAGTCGAAATAAACCCATAATAGGTTGTTATTATATAACAACCCATAAAAATGGTAGTGACTGTTCCTTTGCCAAGCGCTCGACATACAAAGTGAAAGTCATGAGTCTTTCAGATGAGACTGAAAAACCAAAGTCCCATGTCACAGAAGGCATGGCAGTGTAAAAGAACCCTCACTGCATTGGCGTCAGTCCATAGCAAAGGCCAAAATTTGTAGCACTTCACCTAAAGCAGGCAACATCTCAACATAAGTGAAAAATTATTGACAGGATGTAAAACAACAATCGAACAAATAAAAGAAACAAATAAATAAATATTCACAATTCTAATGAAATATTTCTATGTGGACCAAAAACACAGTGGAATCTAATGTTGGAATCAGATCAGTCCAAATTCCATTTAGGTTAGAGTTTAACGTCGGGTCCAGGATTTTTATGAATGGAATAACTAAAATCTTAATTATTATATTTAATAATTAAGATTTTAGTTATCTCAATTTACGTATATCTCAAAGTAATACGGATGGTCCCAAGAATTTCTAGATGACACGATTCCACTGTGGGTGGACTGGTATAAATGGATCAAGTATATGTCGACATCAAAATATGATACCTTGTATCCTGTTTAAAGCATTAAAATATCTACATTTATAAGTTTATTCAATCATCAACAATTTAACACAAATATCTCTACTCACCCATAGCTTTTGTTTCCTCTCTTTTTGCATTTAAAATTGAAAATTTGAATTTGGCTCGAACTTCACTCTTGTTACATGATACTAGCAATAAATATAAAGATAAATAGTCTTTGCTTTCTTCATCTAAACCTTTAGGATTGACTCGTAAACACCTGTAAAAAAACACACAGAAGAGTTTTGATTGATGTAGTAACAACGTTCTAAGCCTCAAAGGTAAAACAAAAATGTCATAATGCTTGGAAACTTATAACTGGCATGGTAACTGTTGCTTAGTGATAAAAGTAGTTGCCTAACAAGCTGGAGACTGAATGTAATTTAGAGTCTAGTCAAACCTTACATTTTTTAACCCATTCAGCCAAATTGAAAGGAATGTTCTTTTTATTTCTTTTAAAGCAGTCTAATTTGTTGTGTGGGCTTGAAAGGGTAAAACAAGTGAAAATCACTTTGGACTGAAGTCTGGTGTCACAGTAAATGTTCTACATTAATGAACCCTGATTGTATTAATGCCAGTCCATAACAGAGGTCAAAGTTTGCTGTACTTCCATCATTTTTCCTATAATTTCCTTGAAGGTTTTCCTCCACCTATCACCAAACCCCTTTATAATGCCAAATTTGGGCTGAACAAATGGTGGCAGTATAATGAGGTTTCACTGTTGAAAACTTACCATTTTAATTTGTCATTAGCACCAGCTGAAAACGTAGAGCTTTTTAAAACTTCACCCATCTCTTCTCGACAGAAACTAAAATTGTTTATTGTCCATATGTATGAGAATTTTACTACTTTGACCTGAAAGTCAGAAGAAAAAAAATCTATCAAAACATTTACAAATCCATCTACATTTGCCGGTATGTAATGATAAAATACAGAAATATGTGAAATTTATAATTTCCTGTCGGTAAATACAAACGGTTTCAATACAATCATAATTTTTAATGTTGTTTTACACTCCACAATTTTTCAGTCACATGGTGGCGCCATCAGTCACATGGTGGTGGTTAGTTTTTAATGGTGGAGGAGATAACCCGTTTACAATGTACCCGGGAAGAGACCACCGGCCTGGAAAATAGTCTCACAAAATCAGCTCAGGTTCAAGCAGGACTATAATCCACGCTGACTAGAGGTGAGAGACTTCATGGTTTAAAGCGTAGTGGTCTGACCACTTGACCATACCACAGAGGCTCCTTAGCACTATCATGGTTTAAAGCATAGTGGTCTGACCACTTGACCATACCACAGAGGCTCCTTAGCACTATCATGAACCTTAAATAAACCTTCTTAAGTTGATGTTACAATGGTACATGTATACTTCTCTCTAAATGACAGAGATTGAGACTTTATGTTGGACTTCAAGGGAAGGGTTATTATCTAGATTGTAGCTTTTACAATTTTTAGAGTTACATCCCTTTAATGGGTTCTTTAGTGATATAATCATTTTTATCACTTGATGATATAATTTCATAGGTAAACTATATCTGGTAATTTCAGCACCAAGTAATTTAGGCATTTGTAAGCAAGTATTTTTGGCACTTCTAAAACATGTGTTGAAACTTGATTTTTATGAATTAAAATTCATCATGTGATATTAATTTACTTATGTTAAATAATATTAGCATCTTATCAAATTATACATTGTGGTCAATGATGAAAAAAATTAATGACTAACAAATAAAATATCCTCTAAATTTATATTACTTTGAGTCACCGTGAAAAATTTCATTCGAAATAAGTAGAATTAGCTACAAAGAAAAATTATGCTTTTTTTTTTTTTTTTTTTTTTTTTTAAATTCATATTGTAAAGATGCATGCATTTAAATTGCTAGAATTGTATGGTAAAGTTCCAAAGATGTATACCGGTATGTTATTTTTTCCCCAATTAGTACAACAAATCCTTAAAGGGGCATTAGCTGTATTTTTTTTTTTCCAAATTATTTTTTTTCCCTTTTTACTACTTAGATTGATATACAATAATCAAAAAGAGAGAGAGAGAGGCATAAAAATTCTTAAATTCCTGTATATTTTGTGAAATTGATTGAGAAACCCTGAGATTTGTCACTTTTTCACTTGCAATTGATAAACTCAACCTCACTAGTTGTAAATACTTATCACACAGGACCTGACCTTATTTTCACAAAATATACAGGAATATAAGAGTTCCTTGGTAAACACAGCTAATGTGCCCCTCTGTATAATTATTCTAAGTGACCATCACACACACTGACAAGTAACCACAGCACCGAATCTTACACTGAAGTTATATCAAAACCTAACATGTGAACTTTACATGTACCTACTGACCTACTGACACAGATAGAAATCGACCTTTTCACTTTTCCTTTGGTCATCATTCATATAGATAATGTAACATGATTGCAACACCACACAGCCCTACTTTTGACCTGTACATTATCCTGGCAAAGAATGTGTTTTTTTGTTTTTTTTAATATGGTCAACAATTCTTCAGTAATATGGTGATGGCCAGTTTTTACCTTTACAATGTATACAGAGGAAAAAACTACCGACCTTCCAAAAGTAAACTGGCAAACTTTCTCACATGAGACTTCATGTTTAAAGTGTGATGCACCAACCACTGGGCAATGAAGGCCCGTCAAGTAATGTGAACACACACGGGTGAAATGAACACATGCTAACACCAGTGACATTTCTTGCTTATTCTCAACAGTTCCTTCCTTTGGAATTAGAGAAATTTTGATAAACAATAACATAAACCGTATTCCAGGAAATTTTCACCATTTTAGGTAAAAAATCATATTCACCCAACCTTAAATCCATCCTAAATCACCAGGGTAACACAGATGTCATGTTATTTAGCATGAAAGTCTTGTCTTCGTTCTTAAATTCACCCTCTCATCTTATGGCAAAAATGGAGAAAACAAAGGGGAGCAAAACATGCAGGTATATAGTGAATTTTCAGAAAATACAAGAAAAAAGACTTTTGAGGAAAACCAATTAGTGTTCAGGAAACAGGATTCACACTACTGTAATTTCTATCTTAAAATTGCTTAACTTTGTAAAAATATTTTCTCCCAACAGCTTGATGATGGAAGATTAATATTATGGGTCTGACAGACAAAAACTATAATCAAAGTATTGATGATGTTGCTGGAAAGTTTGCGTAGTTCCTAGATAATTCGAATCTCAAATATGTTGAAATTCAAATTCTGGTTATGTCAAAGTTGAACAGCCAGTACTGATTTTTATGTCTAGATAAACCTGCTGATTAAAATGTTGGTTTTTTTGTCTGGAATTCCAGATATCTGAAAGTAAATTTGCTAATTGAAATGTTGGTTTTTGTCTGGAATTCCAGATATCTTGAAGTAAACTTGCTAATTAAAATGTTGGGGTTTTTCTTGTCTGGAATTTCAGATATCTGGTAGTAATAGTGGCAGTCCTGTAAAGTATAAGATAACAAGATTTCACTATATTTGTTATGATATTCAGTTGGCTGGCATGGTCCAAACTTCTGCTATGTCGATGTACTTATGTGGTGCCTCATGATTTACTTTACACTTGTGTGGATCTTATTCATTTTCTACTGACTTGGTTAAATAACCAATTCTTTGGCTACATACCTGTGTATAACACCAATTTTCTGCTACCGGACATGACATTTCAGGAGGTGGTGGTGTTGGAACCCGTCCAGGCATGGACATCCTCCCGGAATGATCCGGAGCAGATGAAGCTTCGCGATCCAGGTTGTCGGATTCTTTTGACGACTGTAACAAAGCTACCAGATATGAGAGTGGAATGGTGGAGTCTTCTTGATTTGAGTTATTTCCCCTGAAAAGAAACAAAACGAGACCGTTAGAATATTGTTTAATAAACAAATACTTGTACTGGACTAAACAAAACCAAATACAGCAGAACCTAAAGACCACAACTACAGCGGAACATCGCCTAAAGATGACAGCTACAGCGGAACCTCGCCTAAAGACCACAACTACAGCGGAACCTCGCCTAAAGACCACAACTACAGTGGAATCTCACCTAAAGACCACAACTACAGTGAAATCTCACCTAAAGACCACAACTACAGTGGAATCTCACCTAAAGACCACAACTACAGTGAAATCTCACCTAAAGACCACAACTACAGTGGAACCTCGCCTAAAGACCACAACTACAGTGGAACCTCACCTAAAGACCATGAACTACAGCAGTCTCCTTTGCTAATTCACAACTACAGTGGATAGTAAAGACCACAACTACAGTGAAATCTCACCTAAAGACCACAACAACAGCGGAACCTCGCCTAAAGACCACAACTACAGTGGAACCTCGCCTAAAGACCACAACTACAGTGAAATCTCGCCTAAAGACCACAACTACAGTGAAATCTCACCTAAAGACCACCTCGCTTAGGACACCACCTCACAAAGACCATGAATTTCCAGTCTCTTTGCTAATTCTGAATCAGTATAGTACCTCACTATAGAGAACACCTCACTAACCAGATTACTCTGAGTCAGTCAGTTAGACGGTCTTAATAGTCTTAATCCCTACAGTAACTGACTATAGTCTTTCTGTTGTAGTTAAAACATTGTACCTTTTCACAATTTTTCAGGCCTTGAACTCAGAATTTAGAAGGTAGGGAAATCCCTTCAGAAACATTATGAACCTAAGACCAAGAAGTAGAAAATATATGTACGCCATTAATAAAGATTTGAAAGTCCCATAACTCTGGTAAATATTGCCAAATACCAACCATTATCAAACTTGTACCATGTTTTATTAATATAAAGCATCATCCCATTATTACATGTAGTTAAGATTTGAGGGGAAAAAAACCTCGTTATTTTACTAAATACATGCAGGTGGACAAATAATGATACAGGCAGTAAAACATCAACACACCCAACACACACACAATTTAAAGTTTTATCTATAATTATCTTGATCTTCATCTTTTTCACTCTTTTATGTTTTTCTTACTCTATTTTCTCTATATCATTTTTCAATCTCTTTCTGTCTATCTTTTCTCTCTCTCTTTCTTTTTCTCTCTGTCAGCATACTTGTTTATATCTCAGTTACTTTAAAATTTGTTTCATTTTTTCCTCTCTTTTTATATTTTTCTGTCCCTCTCTTTATCTTTCTTTCTGTCAGCATATCTGTTTATATCTCGGTTACAAATAGAGTGTGTTTGTGTGTGTATGTCCAAATGAGAGACATCACACCATCACCATGTAAGGTCTAGTTAGTGTAAAAACACATTCTCTCTCACTCTCTCTCTCAATAGATCAATAAGTATGTATGTGTGCATGTCTGTGTCTGTGTGTCTGTGTGTCTTTGTGTGTGTGTGTCTTTGTGTGTGTGTGTTTATGTTTGTGTCTGTACACCCTGCATTGTCACAAACAGCAATACAATTTCTAGCTTAAAAGGCAATGAACTTTGTGAACTTGACACATGAACTTTAGATATACTTACCAGACAACCAACCATAATATTTAAATACTTATAAACTACAGATATTGAGATTTTTTATCACTTCACTTCATATCTACATATCTAATGGAGTATTTTGTTAGTCAGTTTCTGCTATGATAACACTTTTATTTTCCTACACAAAGTAGGCAAATTTTTCTGCACTTTCAAATCATATGTGTGTGTGTGTGTGTGTGTGTGTGTGTGTGTGTGTTTGTGCTAATGAGAGACAGAGATGGAGAGACAGAGAGAAAGAGAGAGAGAGAGAGAGAGAGAGAGGGAGGGAGAGGTTTTTTCTTACAAAAATGCTTCAAAGGGCAGATAAAGAAATAGTTTAGAGACAGATGAAAGGGGAATATATAAAGCTAATAATAAACAAAAAAACAAAAATGTCCGATCTGGACCTACGTCGCCTCCCACTTACTTGATGGATGCTACTAAGGAAATGCAGTATGATTGTATTTCTGCACAGACGAGAAAATAAGCATGAAAATTAGCGTTCCAAAACCAAAGAAAGAACCCTCATACAATTATTGAAAATCAACAAATTCCCGTTACTCAAGAGAGACCTAACAAAATTTGGAAAAAGTGGAAGGCAATCTGGCGTCAATAATACCAACATTATGTAAAAATTTTGAATAAACTGGACATGGCATTCTCTTGTTAGTGTACAACATGCAAGAAATATGCTAATTTTTAACAAAGTCCCATAACTCTTGAACGACATAAAAATTTTAAAAAACATAAAAGGGAACCAGGCATCACTAATCCCAACATTATTTACATATTTTGGATAAATCAGATAAGACATTTTTTGTTAGTGTATGTCTGTACGATGTGTTTCAGGGATGGACGGAAAGAGTAAAGCATATACCAAACCAGTCCTTGCGTATGACAACACAGGTAAAAACAGAAGGTAACAGATATATAAATATATATGCTGACAGAGAGGAAAAACTAAAACAAATTATAAAGTAACAGATATATAAATAGATATACTGACAGAGAGGAAAAAATAAAACATATTATAAAGTAACTGAGATATAAATAGATATGCTGACAGACAGAAAAAAGAGAGAGAGAAAAAGATAGACAGAAAGATTGAAAAATGATATAGAGAAAATAGAGTAAGAAAGACGTAAAAGGGGGAAAAAGATAAAAAATAAACAATTATAGGTAAAACTTGAAATAACTATTTAAACCAAAACATACAAAGCCAAGAAGACCGTTATACTGTGTGTCTCTATCAGTAACCACATGTAATTTATTGAACAAAATCAATTTCTTAACATATACATAAATCTTAGTATCCAATCCATTTTAAAAATAAAGTTAAGATGTACTTGAACATCACAAAAACAGTAGTTCTCATCCAAATCTGTTTAATTCAATTTTAAATGACAATGAGTTCTCCTAAGCTAACGGTATCGATTAATTCGTAAGTTATAACAAATCGTGGCATTTTTCACTCTGAATGCATGCACAAGTAATTTTAGTTTTGTGAGCTGCATTGTAGTCAGTAACTAACGTGGACCGCAGACGTAAAATTGAAGAAGAATCATTCTTATTGGATCTTTTGATCCGAGAGTAATGTCTCAGGTCTTTGACCCTGGATGTTTTTTTTTTTCCATCAAGGCACCTGTATAACAACTTTAGGTCAAAAGTTGATTTAAGGATAAAGACTCTTATCAAGTCATTGTATATCACTCTCTGTAACTTTTCTTTAACAGGTAATTAACGACATAATGAACTCATTTTCGCACCCTCTTGTGTATGTCCTAGAGGTAAAAATGGTTAAATAATGAAAAAAAAAAACATTTCAAAATGTGAAGCATCAAATAATTTTTAGTGTTAGTAGATTTGAGATTTAGTTTAATTCAATTTTTTCTTTCTTTTCTTTTGTGAACGTACATAATTACACTAACACACACACACACACACAAAAAACACAAATGAAAACGTGATCTTACTTACAAACCATGTAAATTATTTCTATTCTAAATTGGCAAATTACGTGAAATAATGGTCAAAATAGAAACATTATAAATATGACTGAATATCAATGTTGTGTGCTATGGTAACACTCCCACTCCATAATTTGTGTTAATCAATTTTGAATCAGAAATTGAAATCAATCATATGTGGGTCTTTCGGACTAGTATACATGTAAGTGTACCTTCAAAATTTTATTTTATTCCCCCAAAATATAGTACCAGGGGTACATTAAGTTAACTCCAAATTTGTACAAAAAGAGGAACACTGTCTGACATGATCATCATGTATCTCCACGCTTTAATACAGACACACTTTTACTCAGGTGTTTAACACACCAGGTATTTACATGCACATGTTAATCTATCAAAATGAAGAAAATCACATTGCTACTTGAATGAAAGGATTGGCCCAATGTGCAGTCTATAGTGATGACGCAAATGATTGTAGTAAACACACAACACATGATTTATAGTTATTCCAAAAAAAAAAAACAAGGAATGATTGTGCCAATTTAATTACATAAGATTATTAGTATACAATTATCACATATTATCATTTCTAAAAACCACAAGTCACATTGTTCGTACAGGGTGATGGGAACCAATTTTAGGTACTTTTTAAGGACTTATCAATGCCAAAATCCTATCTTTTTTACAGAACAAGTACTATCCACAAAAGCAAACATTTTATTCAATATTCTGCAAGTTCTTACTTAAATTTTGAAGTACAAACCATACATGGTATATTGCATTATATCATTCTTTTATCATCAGTGTAAATCTTGATTCATAATCTTTTTTTTTTTTTATCAAAGTTTATTTCTGCATCAATTATTACTTACCAGTGTTAAACATTTATGAGGATTATTTATTTTTTTACAAAAATTCAAGGAATTTTCAAAACAGAAAAAATAGGTAAATTTAATGGCCCTTAGGCAAACTGAGGGACTTTAAAGCTGATTTTCAAGGACTTAAAGACCCTTCTCAGACAATATTCCAGAAAGTGCATCAGCTTAACTCAGCCCACCCCATCCTTGCTTTTGGTCTTATTTGAAAAATGTCAAATCAATCTACCGATAGACTATCCCTGAAAATAAATGGTTTCAATGTTACATCTTATCATAATCGAGTTCAGATTTGTCCAAGGGATGAATAAATTAGTCATCAATCTGATAGAAATTTAGCATCAAATTTTTAATGCATTAAATTTTCAAATTCCACCATGATGTCATATCTAATGAAAATTCCAGGATGTCATATCCAATGAAATAAATCCTTGAAAAACAAGACAAACACCCAAAGTTTGAGCTAAATTACCACATGTCAGTTATTTTCCACCCATTCATTCAATTCTTGTCTGTTCATCGTTTCTGAATTTGTTATTGTTTTATCATTCGTATCTTTTGTCACATAAATTTAGAAAGATGACATTCCCCAACAAATTTGTCAACTTTATGATTTCAGGAGAGGAATTTATACAAGCATTCAGCTTTTTTCTAATCTTGAGCTAACATACGGTGTTGTCATTGACTACTATCGTCATTTTGTGCTAATAAAATATGTTTAAACTAAATTAAATTTTAAAATTCCATCCTTTGAATTAATTTTTAGATTACACAAAAAGCTAGAAGATTTGCACATCAATCATTTTACATTTGTGTACTTGTAAATTTCATAAAACCTTCAATTTGGTGTCAAGTATCACATGACTTGTTAATGTATTTGAAATAACCTGACAGTTTAAGTGGAACATCATAACTAAAGTGGAACATGATCAATCAAGTGGAACCTGTTCTCTCAAGTGGAATCTAATCACAGAAATGAAGTGGAATCAATTCACTCAAGTGGATTCTGATCATTGAAGTGGGAATTTTTCATTCAATTGAAATCTGATCATAGGATCTAAAGTGAAACCTGTTCACTCAAGTGGAAAAGTGTAGAACAAGTTCAACATCTTGGCAGCATTCGATTCTCCGTTCTGGATACGCACATGTTATCTCTGTGCCCGTAAAAATAAGTGGTGCAGATGGAACAGTGATGTCACAAACTTGGGTAGCGATAGATGGTTTGTGTGCACATGCGGTTTGTACTTTGCACTTCAAGCTGCGGCATTTAAACATAGGTGTAATTAAAACAATTTGTTTTTATGTTACATGTTATCAAGACAATGTTTTTATGTTTTATGTTGTCAAGACAATGTTTTTATGTTTTATGTTGTCAAGACAATGTTTTTATGTTACATGTTGTCAAGACAATGTTTTTATGTTACATGTTGTCAAGACAATGTTTTTATGTTTTATGTTGTCAAGACAATGTTTTTATGTTTTATGTTGTCAAGACAATGTTTTTATGTTACATGTTGTCAAGACAATGTTTTTATGTTACATGTTGTCAAGACAATGTTTTTATGTTTTATGTTGTCAAGACAATGTTTTTATGTTTTATGTTGTCAAGACAATGCTTCTTCTAACAAACTAAATCCAAATGGTTAAGTCCTGACTGTCAGAATTCAGGGGTGTATGATTTAGAATAAAAAATTTATGATAATTTTACATGCAATATGAACTAATGTTCACCCTGAATTATGAAAGTAGACCATACTATTTATTGATTAGGGTGAGTCTAAATGTGATTACAGGGGTTGATGGGTTAAGGTTAAGACAGGCCTCACAGTAAAAGCGTTTTATTACCAACTGTACAACCTTAGTATGATGACAAGTAGGGCCAAATACCAGTGTAATTTTAACATCTCACTTACAGCCCAAATTTGTCCAGGTCAAGAAAGGGTTCCCAAGACTTCACCTCACCAGTTACATGGATTTTACTATACCAATGGCAACATAAGGGTTATGAACCTATTTCATTTTGATGGTTTTACGTGTCACCTCAGTGGTTAAAACTTGTTTATTCAGCACTGTTTCAGTATTCTGCATTAGTTTGTACACAAAGGACAAATATTTTGAATTAGAATGTCATCTGTAACCAAGCACTCGGCATACAAACTAAAGACAAATCATTTTATCCTAAAACTTGGATCAGGTGTCGCAATGGGTGTGGCACAGTCAAGGACCCGCCCTGCAGGGACACTAGCTGTGTTGTTATTTTTCAATTATTTTTTTTTCTTACTACTTACATTGATATACAATAAGAAAAAAGAGATATACACAGGCTTTAAATTTCTAATATTCATATATATTTCATAAAAATTGCTTGAATATCCATGTTTTACAATTATTTTTGTGCAAATGATTCATTCGACCTAACTACTTATATATGCACACCACACAGGACTTGACATTTTTAAAATATATGTATATATATATGAATATATATAATATATTTTTATGCCTGCATATATATCTCATGTTAACAATCTAAGTAGCAAAGAACAGATTTTTTAATTTTTTTTTTTTTTTTTGGAAAACACAGCTAATGCCCCTTTATCTTAAAGTTAATAAGAACAGATCAAAATCTGTAACACTTTTCTTTTACCTGGTGACATTTCCGTGGAAACTAACATAACATAATCAGTCTTTGTAATAATTCAGAGGAGTATATATGAAAAAGAATCTTAATTTCAGTGCAGAAGCCATATTTTTTTTAGTTCAAATTAAGCAAACAATAATGTTTTACGTTAACAACAGGAGCCACATTTCTGAATTCAAGTGCTTCAGGCAATTATATTGCCAAGTTCAAGTATATAGCCAGCATGATGTAATTTTTCGCAATTACAAAAATGCACCGAAAGAAAACTGCAGAAAGAGTGCTAAGCATATCATAAGGACAGTTTTGTTTTAATGGGGAAACATAAGTGGATAACATCGGGAAAACTCAAAACCGTCATTTCATATAAAACTGCCTGACAGCACAGCTTCGGGTGTACAAGCACGTTCTGGTAAATGAGGGTCTTGATTACACCGAAACTGCTAGAGAAAGGTAATTAAATCTTTTCATGCGACCCTCTCCTCCATTTTATTAATCTGGTTGCACTAGATTGTGCTAACATTTCGAGAATCATTAAGTGCAGTGTCTCAATATTTATGAAGTTCAAGCTGGTGCATTGCCAACACGAAGGAATTGATCCCTCATTTTCTTCTGTTTTTTTGCGTGGAGTCGTCGCCAGGTTTACCTATATAAACCGTAATACTACCAACGAGATGTTTCAGCCGAGGTTAATGAGGTCCTTTTATTACAAAATTAATTAGAAGCACATATTTGTCTAATCAATGAATTAACAATCATACAAAAGCTGATAGTAGCTTTTATTATTGGAGGCATTTTAAAATCTATCTGTTCAATACAGATGACAATGCAAAAATTATGTAGTATGAAAGTCTTGTTGTTGAAAGGGCAAATAATTTCAAGGGATTTCACCTGGACTCATTATTTCCATAGTCATATTGTGTAGAAAAATCATGGATTGGTGGATTACCATCCAATTGGGATTGGGAGTGAATATAGGAAAATTATTTCAGGAAGTATTTCACTACAAAAAGTGTTAACAATATACAATATATCTATCTATACATAATAAAACCTGCTCTAGTGACCACCAGTATATAAAGACCACCCGGTCACAAAGATCGTTTTTTGCTGTCCCCAATATATATATATATATATATATATATATATATATATATATATATATATATATATATATATTTATATATATGTTTGCTTGGTTGCTATAACAATTAAACACAACTGATGAAGGCCGGTTGTATGGCCAAAATATTTCAAATTAAGTGTTTATACAGTTTTATATATATATATATATACACACACACACACACACACACACACACACACACACACACACACACACACACACACACACAGATAGATAGATATGTAAATACATTTTGTTACAAATATACAAATGTATCTATCATATCTATATCTATAGACACAGGACAAAAGTAATGGAACGCTATATGGGTAAGTGCAATTTTTTTTTTTACTTTTTTTTTAAATTGTCAAATTTTGGAAATTACAAATTACAGAATTACACCCAAATATTCAATGAGATTTGGAAACATTCTTTGTCTAATGGTGACAATTTTATTGAATTGAGATAAGAAATGGTTTCAAAATATTTTTTTTGAAAAAAATGTGATTTTATATGAAATATATAGTAAAAAATGATAACGTTCCATTACTTTTGTCCTGTGTGTATCTATCTGTCTGTCTGTCTGAGTGTATGTCTACATGTATCTGTTTGTTTGTCTGTCTGTATGTATGTCAATCAGTCTGTCTACATCTGTCTGTCTCTTATTCTTTCATAACATACCATTTCAGAATGTTATCAAAACTCTATTTTAAAGTCTCTCTCTCTACCTCTCACCCTCAAACATTTGTCACACACATACAAACTGAGACACACTAAAACATACACTAAAATATCTAACAAGAAAGCACCTGCATATAATACACCTGAGACCAATTGGGATCTTGTTTACCATGTGACTGCTTATTTGCATGTATCTACTGCGTCTGTCTATCATTAAAAACAGGTATCACATAACTACTTCAGAGTTTGCCTTATTTCTGTCATGTACAACATGTTTATTGTTTTATTGCTTTAGTATTTAATAATTGTGGTGTCACTATAAGGTGCGCTGCACACATACATACACACAAACACACACACCATAACACACAAATACATACATACATATACACAAACACACCACAAATACATACATACATACATACATACACACAAACACACCACAAATACATACATACATACACACAAACACACACACCATGCACACATACATACACACAAACACACACACCATGACACACAAATACATACATACATACATACAAACATACACACAAACACACCACAAATACATACATACATACACACAAACAC
The DNA here is from genome assembly GCA_030159075.1 of Atrina japonica. Classification (NCBI taxonomy): domain Eukaryota; kingdom Metazoa; phylum Mollusca; class Bivalvia; order Pterioida; family Pinnidae; genus Atrina; species Atrina japonica. The sequence continues at coordinate 145,121 of BROG01000826.1, forward strand.
ACCACAAATACATACACACATACATACACACAAACACACCACAAATACATACACACATACATACACACAAACACACCACAAATACATACACACATACATACACACAAACACACCACAAATACATACATACACACATACATACACACAAACATACCACAAATACATACACACATACATACACAAACATACCACAAATACATACACACAAACATACCACAAATACATACACACAAACATACCACAAATACATACATACACACAAACACACCACAAATACATACACAAAAACACACCACAAATACATACACACATACATACACATACACACATCACAAATACATACACACAAACACACCACAAATACATATACAAATACATATACACATACATACACACAAACACACCACAAATACATACACACATACATATACACAAACACACGCAGCATGACACACATAAACACATACACTGCATGACACACATAAATACATACACACATACACATACATGTACACACACATATAGATTTACACATATATACAAATATACATACACAAACACATGTGTACACGTATCATCTCCTACAGAGAATTAATGCTTTACTTATAGAGATGTTTTGACTAGAGATGAAAAATGAGACCCACATCCATGTAATGAATCTATGCATTTTTTGAATGTGCACTAATGACGTCATCATGAAATCTAGAATCTAGCTTTTATGTCTGATATTAAAGACAACATAGGATACACTTCATATGGAAAATGCTTGGTAGGGGATGGCCCCAATCCTACACTTTGAAGCCTAAAGTTAAACCGAGGCAAAACGTAATATTAAGGGAAATTATCTGATGAACTACTACATGCTCATGCTCATTCATTTTCATTTTCTCTCTCTCTCTCTCTCTCTCTCTCTCTCTCTCTCTCTCTCTCTCTCTCTCTCTCTCTCTCTCTCTCTCTCTCTCTCTCTCTCTCTCTCTCTCTCTCTCTCTCTCTCTCTCTCTCTCTCTCTCTCTCTCTCTCTCTCTCTCTCTCTCTCTCTCTCTCTCTCTCTCTCTCTCTGTGTTACTTTGTATGTGTTTATGTGTGAGACAGCAATCTTTCAGTACATTACATGTAAGGTTTACCTAGAACAATAGACCTAACCCTATCAATACTATCACCTATAACGCACAAGTCCAAAGCCTTGAAATAGATCATCTGTTGTGGGATACTATGGGGTGAAGAGTTTACATATAAAAACATCAGCAGTAAACACGCTGACACCTGATACTAAACGGTGAACAGTTTAGATATATTCAACCGATTATCAACTATAAACAAAATGAAAACTAAGGTTTAAATAAAATTTGAATTGATCTAGATTTCACTGAAGTGAACCATATACCAATCCCTCTAAATCCATCACTGTCATTAGTAAGTATATTTGTTATAACGTGCTTTGTGATGTTATTTGTTCTTTTGTTTCTTTATCTATACCAAGGTGCAGTCATGAGTTAAATGCATATAAACCTATCACTTCCATTGCATTCATTCATCACTACCATTTGTTACTTTAAATTTTTTTTTAAAAAATTTTGAATGAAAATTTTGTGAACTTGTAGATCTTAGTTTTGATACATGTCATATCAAACAAGTATATGTATATTACTGTCTCATTCATAAATAAAACTTTGGTATACCATAAAAAGTCTTCCCATTAAACACAAAGACAATCATGAAATCTTCCCTTTAACACCTGTACATCTTTCTTTTTTACCTTGTAAAGATGACAAGAAAATGCACCCAATAATCTGACCTTAATTATCCTGTGATATTTTCTCATTTTATTTCTCTTGGTCTTTTTTTTTCAAACATGTGGGAGGGGCGAATCGAACAAGAAAGGAAAAGTTAACACTACGCCTGATAAATTATTCCCATAACCGTCTAGGTCAGATTAGAATGCAAGGGTGAATAAACAAATAAAGAAGGAAATAGCTACATAAGAGCTTTAAATGTAAAGGTGTTATATATACATCTATATCTGCTTTTGATTCACTTTGTCAAAATGTCATTCCCCACAAGTTAATCATGATCTGAAAATGTGAATAATAAAGAAAGTAAAAAGTAAAACGTGAATATAAAAAAAACAAAAAGAAAGTAGAAAATAGATGTGTGAACAAAACAGGTCTAATTTAGAAAGCTTAAAAAGTTGTTAATAAAATAGATCTTAAGGAATTATTAAAATATGTTGAATAGAGAATGTTAGTATCAAAAATCTACAGCAAGACACGAAGTACGATTCTAATTAATACCGACAGAAAACATCTCTGAACAAAATCACCATACTGGCATAAATCAGGGATTCTCCTACCTCCTAAATTCTGGGTCCAGGGTCCAAAAAATCAGGAAAATAAACTCAATTTTAACTAAATCAGAAAAACTTAATTTGAGACACTTGTTTGAAATATTTAACTCCTTATTTTGAAACTCCATATTGTGAATTGTGGAATCTCCTTTTTTCAAAATTGGTTGAGCCCCGTGAGTTTCAAGATAATGAGATTCTACTGAATTTGTATATATTGGGGGAGATACAAGCCACTGGGAATGGGTCATGTGACTGGACCCTCAAATGACCTAGGAAAATCGCTGTAAATATCCAATACAGCTGGAATTAAAATTCCAATACCATAGGATTAAATGGAGATGGTCATTACATAAAGTATTCCTCTAAGTGAATTCATCAACCCCTGATAAACAATGGACTCTTCTATAAATCAATGACTTAGACCAGTCCAAATGTGTCTTTAGGGGTAAATGGGTTTAATAAATCTCCATTTCTTATAATCATCACAAAATGCTAATCATATGCTAACACAATGTGTTTGTGAAACACAAATGCCTCCGGTCCCAACAATTTTTTGTAAATGTCCTACATTTTTACCCCATCCCACCCCAGGGGCATGTGATGTCAGTGAAGTGTGAGCAACCCTTAGATGAATTTACAGTCTAAGTTTGGTTACTGTATCACAATCCAAACTTGAAATATTACACTTTATATGTAAGCGGGATGGAATTATGGACAGACAAACAGACACATAGACAGACAAACGATCCAAACACTATATGCCCCCGGGCGGACCTTTTAGGCCGGGGGCATAAAAATTAAATTACACTTATTAGGTATCTCTTTATTTGTCGGCATTGGAATTGCGGTAGAAGATAAAATCTAAGTATGTGTGCACTGTTCTTTCCTCCATATCAAGCTAGGTATCTTATAAAGTCAGAAGTATTTATTTTATTTTAATGGGGTTTCACATCACACAAAATAAAATTTCAGTTATATGGTGGTGGCCAGTCATCAGTGGTGGAGGAGAGAACCCAGTAACACTGTACCCTGGAAGAGACCATCAGCCTTCCACAGATAAACTGACAAACATTCTCACAAAATTCAGCTTAGGTTCCAGTGAGAGCTCGAACCTACGCTGAATAGAGGTGAAATCCTTCACGGTATAAATCACGACGCTCTTAAACCATACGGCCACGGAGGCCATCAAGTCTACAGGAAGAAGAACAAACACATCCCGCTAGGTATTTTCTAGAGTCTGAAGGAAGACCTAACACATCCCTGTGAAAATTAAGGACTTTATGAGACAATAAAATTGATTGTTTATTTAAAGTTAACGTCAGTCACCATTGTAATTACACAATGAACAAATCTTTTTCTTTAAATCACCTGCGTCATACATTTCAGATCCAACGTTACCTTGTGATTACTTTTCCCCATACAAATAAACCTATCAACTTTTACATTTTGTATGTTCAACAGGATTTCCGCAACCGCTGACCTAAAGGTGTGTACTGCTTCTAGTAAAATCAAATGACACATTTACGAGATCTGTCGCAAACTACAGATAGGCAACTTTCTGAAAACTGTCTCCATTTCTTAATAGCAATTTTTTTTCTCAGAAAGATATAAACAGATAGAAAGATAGCCACAAATACAGAACAAGAGAGAGAAAAGTATTTTTTATATTATTTTGGTCATCACAGCCTGATAGATAAAGAGAGAGAGAAAAGATGGAAGACATCTTTTTTCCCTTAATATTTTAGATTAATTTTCATACCAACAATAAGATATTAATAATAAGTCTATAACCTGTAAATTGAAGTTTAATTTTGTTGTTGTTGTTGTTTTTAAAAATTGAAGTTATTACCCTTCCCGCTCATAGAGCTACACAGCAATAACCAACAGGTGAGAGACCAGAGAAAGATAAGTGTGTTCTAACAATGACAGAGAGAATAAACATCTCCTGCTAAATGATAGACAGTGTGTACTTTTGTTGTATAAATATCTCAATTACGTCACCAATTTTTTCCTGTTGTTTTACACTTTTTGCACTGGGACATGTTTGTAATGACGCGTGAGCCTTGTGTTATGTTATCTAGCTCATACATTCGATTTTCTTTCCATTGAAATGCTAGCTTTTTCCACTCTATAAGGGCATTACACAAAAAATCAGTTTTCAGATTTTCTGAAAACAAAAAAACAACCTGACTTATCTAATACTATTAGTATCGCTTGTTTTACTATTGTATGACATGCTTCCAAGTGTTTTTTCCCTTATATGAAGATGTCACCAGCTTTAGGTGAAGTGAAACAAATATGTGCCCATGTTATTGACAGATTTTGTTTGTTTCCCTGAATGTTGTTTAATTAAAGGCTCGTGAGCTGTATCAACCCCCCAAAATTATTTCCATTTTTTTTTTTTACTACTTGTACTTGGTGTACAATAACAAATAAGAGCTATACACAGGCATAACAAATCTTATATATTCCTACATTTTTTGTGAAAATAAAGTCAGGTCCAGTGTGGTATTCATATACAAATAGTAAGGCAGAGTAATTGCAAGTGAAAAAGTGCCAAACCTGGGTCTCTGAAGCAATTTTCAAGAACTATATAGGAATTTAGGAATTTTTCTGCCAGTGTATATCTCTTTTCTGTTATTGTATATCAATCTATGCAGTAAAAAAGCAGAAATTCTTTTTTGAATAAAACACAGCTAATGCCCCTTTAACATCCCATCAAAAATTTTTCACTTATATAGAGATGTCACTGACTTTAGGTAAAGTGCTACAAATTGTGACTTGTACTATGGACTGATGCCAATGCAGTGAGGGTTCTTTCACATGCCACAGCTTCCGTGACATGGGCCCTGGGTTTTTAGTCTCATTAAAAAGACTTGTGACTTTCACTTCGTATGCCCAGTGCTTGGCAAAGGAACAGCCACTTCCACTTTTTTAAAAGTCTTTGGTATGACCCGATATGGGAATAACGAACCTGAGACCTTCTGCTTGTGGGTCAAACACTCTACCACTAGACCATCGCTAGCGGTTGTTACTGACTGACGTCAATGCATTGAAGATATTTTAACGTGCCCTGCACGCTGTGACATAGGTTCTCAGTTTCAAGCTTCATCCTTAAGACCGACAACTTTCACTTCTTATTACGAGAGCTTGGCACAGGAACATAAACAGCTTATCCTTTATAGTCTTAGATATGACCAAGAACCTAGAATCAAACTGGAAACCTTCCGCTTGCGAGTCCAACACTCAGGCCTTTTTCTGTCAATTTTGGGAAAATGCCGTTGGCTACACAGCTGGGAGTTTTAACGTGAATTTGTGTCAAATTGGGAAACAAATTTTTGTACACATGGAAGTCCAAATGTAATCTCTTTTTACAAATGTAATATGTGTTACATTTATTTATTTTTCATTTTGGGAAGTTTTTTCATCAAATTTGGAAAAAACATATTTTGCATTAGGAATGGGGTCTAATTTCGGCCCCATGGCATGGAAACTATAGAAAAAGGCCTGCCATTTGACCTTTGCAAATGGCTATTATCTAAAATTTGAATTCCATTTACCTTAAAATTTCAGTTCAATCTTTATCATTTCCTTCTTCTTTCTTTCTCATGACTTGTTCAGTTTAGATTAGTCTTGTTAAGGTTTTTTTGACAATATCCTAACATTATTCTCCAACACACTTTTTATTTGATATCTAAAGCTTCAATTTATAACATTTATTAAGTAAATAAAAAAGTCAAGAACCTATATTCATGTTTAAAGGTTTTTCCCAAGACCCAAAGTTATTTTCAAGGGCATATCAAGACATCAAAGCCACTTGTGAACGTTCCGGCATATGTGATTATAAGCTTTCTCCATTAAGTGCACTCTTAATCTAGAGAAATTTAAACGACATTTACATGAACTTGCAACAAATGACATGATATTATGAATGATAAATATGACAAGTTTCAAGTAGGCAGATGAACTCGTACTGACTTTAAGTAAGAGATTTTGTGATTTTAAACAGTGGTGATGCTCGTGGGCTCTCACATAGAATTCGAAAAAACTGGGCCGGGCCAGTTCAAATTAGAAAATTAAAGACATTTTTAATCATGTTTATGCATAGAATACATAAATGTTTCACTTAAGTTTTAACTTTTATATAATGTATGTATATTATACTCTATATAAAACTTAAGTGAAACTTCCTTGTATTCTATGTATAAACATGATGAAAAATCTGTGCTGTTTTTTCAAAAATTTTGTTTTTCGTTTTTACTACTTAGATTGAAACAAAATAAAAAAAAATAAAAAAAAATAAAAAAAAAAGAGATATACACAGGCATGAACATTCTTGAATGCCTATATATTTTTTGAAAATTGCCTGAGAAACCCGGGTTTGGCACTTTTTCAATTGCCTGACATGGCACCTTTTGGCAAACTTTTCCATCATGACGTCACAATTAAATGGCCCGTCAAACATGTGTGATTATGACGTCACAATCGAATGACGTCAAAAACACACATGGAGAGCCACGTGTCAGACATTTGGTGATAGGTCAATTGCAACTGATTAACTCAAACTTACTAATTGTATATGAATACCACACTGGATCTGACCTTATTTTCACAAAATATGTAGAAATATAATATTTTTTATGCCTGTATATAGCTCTTACTTGTAATTGTACATCAAGTACAAGTAGTAAAAGTAGACAAAATTGAAATAATTTTGGGGGTAAACACAGATAATGCCCCTCTAAATAAGAATTAAATTTTTTAAACATTTTCTCATGTTAACTTCAAGGTTAACATTATATTACAATGTATTGCATTTGAGTTTTTAAAATTGAGGAGAAAAAGGTTAACTGTTAGAATTGGAAATGGACATTTAATCACCCAAAATAGAGGGAAAGCCCTCTAACCATTGGGTCAGAGAGAGAACTGACCAGACATGTTATATGTCAATTTCACTAATGTTTGATGTTTGTTTGTTTGTTTACTGTTGTTTAACGTCCCACTCAAGAATCTTTCATTCATATGGAGACATCACCAAATGCCGGTGAAGGGCTTCAAATTTTAGCCTATGCTCGGCACTTACGGCCATTGAGCAGTGAGGGTTCTTTAACGTGCTGACGCCTACTGTGACATGGGATCTCAGTTTTTAATGTCTCATCCGAAGGACAGGAAATCAACCTGCCACCAGCTGGACTCAAACTCACGACCTCACGATCAAGAGACGAGCACACTACCAACTGAGCCAGGCCAACTTTCACTAATGTTTGAAATACACCTGAGAAGTGAGCCCTGGGTCTAGGAGACGGTAGAACCTGTCTTAAAAGACCACACTCTGAAAACCACTCAGCTAGTAATTCCTTTGAGTAAACCTCTTTTGAGAGCCCACCTTTTCTGAGAAACCACATTTCAGTGGGGGATGGGGTATACATATGTATGTATATGGATACTGCATTAATAGAGGCCTGGTAAATTTTTTGCATATTCAATGAACTTATAAAACACACTAAAAAAATTCCAATGAATAGCATTAATGTCATTTATTTATTCATCCTCAAACTACATTGTAAGCACACACACTGCAAGACTGGTCTATGTCACCGATTTCAAGAAGTGTCCATTGTTTTTTGGTTTTTTTTTTAAAGGGAAGGCAGGATTAGTTACATCTTACATATACAAATTATCAAGAGAAATTACAAAATAATGGGAACGAGACAGAAATAGTTATGATAAGTCGGCCATTTATCACCTGAATATAAGAAATAAAATTAAAACCCATAATCTAAAAAGAATCTGAAAAGAACTGCACCCAGTTGATAAACTCCTTAAATATCTTCATGTATATTGAACTAAGTGTTTGAATTATAATCTTTGAACATAATGCACTGGCCTGATACACAATACAAAGCAGACCTGTTAGATTACAATTATCAGAATTTGGACAAGATTCCTACCTAAGAAAATATTTAAACAAAAAGCATTTATAATATAAAACTTCACAAGATCCTCTTTACTGATTTCTGGAGTCCTTTGAAGGTGATAGAGTGCAAGATATGTTCACTCTTTTGGCACTAAGGTTAGCATTTTTCAATTGTTTATGTACAAGTGCGCTTAATATGTCATATTTATAACATCCTGGTGCACATCACATATTGGCAATTATGATTGATTGTTTTTAAAAAAACCTGTAATACATGCCATTTTGGACAACTTCGAGCTTTCAAATAAGTTGACAATGGCAAGTGTCATTTCATTGATTTTTAGCTTCACTCCTGTCACTTTAATCGTCAGCCCCATCACAATGTCATTTCAGGAATTCTATGGACCCTGAACGAGTTTGTACACATACGACTTAAATTATGAATTAATGGATTTGTCATCCTAAACCCTTTCAACCCTACAGACCACAATAGACTGGTCTAACATAACAGAAAAGAGCATACCATTTAGATAGTCAGGGGAGAAAAGGTTACAGAAGTCTCAAATATGATCATACACTGATTCTAACCCAGAGCTTCCCGCTTGTTAGACAAGACATCTTATCACTGAGCCATCAAGGACAGAAAATCCTAATTAAAGTACGGGAAAACTTGTAAGATTATGGAAACAGTACTGTATTTGTTTACTTGTTGAGTCACTGCTTCTGATCTAACAATTTACGTGTAATTTGTTTAAACCTTCCATTACACGTGAAGTATTTTGACGTAGGAGTTTATGCTTTACCTGGCATCTTAGTTCTATAAACTTCAACTGACCACAAGATCAACAATTTCAACAGTTTTTTTTTTGTCACGCCCACTGTCTGATTTGCGGTTTCCATCTCTTCAAAAAAGATGAAAGAAAATTGTGTGGTTAAAGAAAAATACTTAGATGGCAATTTTTTTCATTTTTTATTTAAAACTTTCACCATAAAAATATATCAGAAGACAGGAATTCATCAAACAGCTTGGGCATTTACTTAAATACACAATAAACTCTTCCAGATCAAGCACTTAACTGTTCCATTTCAAAGCTTTGGGGATGAAAGCATCAATATATTATCTGTATAACCTTAATCTACAGAGTGCACAAAATACATGTCATGCAGTACAGTCAGATCAAAATTAATCTATCCTTATTGAATTGGACGATAATTCCAGGCCTTGAGAGCAAAGTCTGAATTCAACCTATGAATGAAGTGTTTTACCATGTGCATATTTTAACTATTTTTGAATGGCCGACCATGAGCCAGCTAGTCTTTACATAGTTATACATATTATATTCAATATACAAAATTAAATCGGTACATAGATACACTAAGACTTTTCTGGTTTAAAATGTAAATTACGATTCTAAGCATGTTTTCTTTTTATATTAATTTATTTACTACCTACCTATTTATTAATTTTATATAGATATATATAGGGACAATTGAATAAAGCATGTTGTGTTCTGTAGATAATTTTAAAATTTTGTTGTAGATCTATTCAAGTTGACAATTTTTGCTAAATTTAACATCTGATAAAGTATGCTTAGATGTTAATAATAATTTAAAATGTAGGCTTAATGTATGTATTAAAATATAAGGAATATTTACAATCTGTTTTATGCACTTATTTCTGTGCAAGTATTTGACCTATTTGGAATAATTTGATCAACTTGACAGAAAGGAGAATATATACATTTTTATCCCCAGCCATCAAGAAATACCATTTAAATCATATATGTTAGGTCATATGAAAAAAAGAATCTGTCACGAGTTTCCATTCATAACACGTTTAGGAAACTCGTTATGAATTTTCCATCTTTTGCTCACCAGAAGCTCAAGAAATGGAAAATTCAAACTCGTATCATAAATGTGATCGTTACACAGATCCTCTGTGTGTGTGTGTGTGTGTGTGTGTGTGTGTGTGTGTGTGTGTGTGTGTGTGTGCTAATGAGAGACAGATGGAGAGACAGTGTGTTTTCATTCAGTCATAGATTTTTGCCAATTTGGGTCCATTCAAAGGCTAATACAGAAAAAACATACACAAAGGTTGTGCAATAATTAAAACACATAGGAAATGCAGATAACATATCTAATCACTACAGGAAAATACCTTAATAATCTGTGGGTAAAAAAAATAAGAATTAATTGAAAAAGAGTCAAACTATATATTGCAAGATATAAATTTCCCAACAGAATCTGGACAGACACCACCAAATATTTTCCCATTAAGGCCTCAATGCTAATTTACCAAACTTCAGGTCACTGTCACTCCCATGTTTATTAAATCTGAGTCAAATAAGTACCCTGTGCTGAAAGATCAATATTTTTGATAACAAAATATGCAATCAGAAGTATAGGTTGCTGTTGCATTTTTACTTCAAATTTTCACTTGTTTACAACTCATAATATTCCGCACCAAAGGAAAATATCTATTCTCATATGACCCCTCCCTTTAAATTTTCAACTGTACTACCAATATTCATGTATCTTTTTTATCACCTTAATTTCACTTATTAATGGCAAAACTATTTTTTTCATTTAATGACCAATCAGATTGCTGGGCTCATTTTACCCTCTGTCGCACAACTTTGGGTGTCCAAAATGTCTGTGCCCATGTTGTAAACAAAGCAGCTGTTTTTCCATCTGGAATTAATTTTATTTTACTGTTCAGTACATATAACATTATATTTGAATTTCCAAGACTTGTAGAAATTCATTTACTGATACTCATATTTGCACTGGGCTTGCCATTCTCCATATGTTGTATATCTGTTTATTTTTAACACACATAAAAAAAAATTCAGTTAAAACTATGGCTTGAATGTACCTAAACACTGAATTACGAAAGTAGGAAAACAAACTTTACTCTGAAACGTGGAAAAAATGCCAAATTTAATATTTTTTGTACAGGTTTCATCATGTTCCCGAGATCATTCCTATTTATCACTTTATTTCTAGAATTGTTTTAATGCACACTCAATTTAGGGAAATATTTATTTTATCCTCAGGTCTAATGAAGACTTCCAAATCACCTGTCTAAATCATTATATATAGAAATATTTTAGTATATTAACCTACATGTGTCCTTAATCGTAAGATATAAAAAGCATCTTTTCATGGTGATAACCCGCTTTGTGACTAGCTCTTTTTAACTGGATAGTGCAAAAGGAAGTACATCTAAAAGGTCAAAATTCAGCAAAGATTCAATCACCCCACCTAGAGCACGAAGGTCAACGGGATATTACTCACCTGTAGTTATATGTATAAGTGATCAGAATTACAAAAAGTACCAAATCCAAAAGATTTTATATATATATATATATATTTTTGGGGGGTTTATATGTGTATTTTACTTGCAGAGAAGGGAAGATCAAAATATGAGAGGAAAAAAAAAATACTGGATAAGAAATTTTCCAATAGTAATGGAAGCCAAGCAACAATTTATCCCAGAGACATACATGTAGGCTTATACAGAAATGAAAGATTCCAATCTTTTCATACCTTACAAGCTTCTCAACGATGATGAATTGTGATTATAACAAACAGAAATAATTTTGACGAGTAAAAGCAAATAGGGCGTTCATTGTGAAGTACCAGAACCAGAAATTACTTCACAAAAATCTTTTGAAAACATAATGCATTTTGAGACTGTAATATTTCTTAATATTTTGACAGACTTAATCTCCCTCTACATATCGAATCTTGTGAGCAGACAAAAATCCTGATCAATTGTTTGTTTATGTATTTTGACACTGATTAATAATTCATTACCGATGTTTTTTTTCACCACTTTTGAATTCATTCACATGTAAGCATGTTGTCAACAACAGAACCAATTCTTTTCCCCCATCTTACTTCTCTTCTACTCAATTTTATGTCTGAGTAATTAATGTGATCAAAATTTGCACCAGACCACGAGTACAATAATGTCTCTGTTCAATACTTAATCAGGCCTTTCAATAGAAGCCAACAGTAGACAAAGTCTGTTGGCTATTATTTTCATGAAAAGAGGTGAAAGATGACAGCTATTTTCTGTTTTACTCAGAAAAAAGGTTGATTTCTATCTTCACTTGAAGTTCTCCAATACCTTTTTGCTGGCTACTTTACATAGTGTCTACTACTCCAAAACTATTTAAAAGGTTTACTCAACTCATAAACCTCTGAAAACAATGGACACTTCTGTACCATATATATACAGTATGAAATCAATTACTTAGACCAGTCCAAATGTTTCTCTAGGGGGGAGTAGGGTTGAATGAGTTAACAGTGTTACATGTACCACAATGACTTTACTGCACTTGATTCCTGGTACTGGGTCATAAGACTTTCAAAAAGTCAAAAAGACTTTAATCATGGATTGTTGTTCACCCTAATGTACTAAAATATGGCCCCTAATGTACATGTAGGGGACCAAAATTAGGCTCCATTCATAATGCAAAAAAAAATGCATTTTTCTCCCCAATTTGCAGAAAAAAATTCCTAACTGAAGTCAAATGAAAACATAGAGAATCTTGTATTTTCAAACAGTTTTGAATATTTTTTAGATTTTTTCCAAATTTCAATAAATTGTTGCTAACACTATAAGTTCAAAAGGCCCAGGCCCCATTCCCAAAAGAGTATGGGAAATCCTGGTGGACATTTGAAATGAGGGTCCTGTGTCACTGCAGGTGTGGTGAATCACACAATGCATTGATGTCAGCCCACAGTACAGGTCAAAACTTGTGGCAATTCTCCTCTAGCTGATGACATTTCCAGTGCAGTGAAAAAAATATGCGGGAGACTTACAACAACAATGAAATGAACATGCAATACAAATTTGTGGAAAAAAAATTCATAAAAAAACATTCCCCTGTTAACGATATCAATGCAACATCAAAGAAATTTAACAGCTATTTCCTTCCCATCTGATATCCAGATTTGACATGCTATCAAGATACAAATCTGACCTACTTTTGCAAGAATGAATAAAAGGACAAGTGGGTTAAACAAAAACAATTCAACATTTGTTTACTAATTTGGGTCAACCAAGTGTGAATAAATTCAATAATTTTGGTAAAAACATATCAAGATGATAGCCACATGCTATGGTAAATCTAGAGCCAAAATAATTGACTCTGAAGAGGACAGTCTTCAAAGTGGGTGGCAAATCATAACTCTCTGACACTCAAAAACAAAATAGGTTCTTCCTGTATTATGCCAAAACCTAAATTATCCAACAATCACAATGGAATCTTCCCACATGACATTATCAACTTATACCACACAAAATAGACTCATACTATAGGTATTGTAAGACTCTAAAACTTTAGCTTTGTTTTATTATGTTTTATGTCCCACCAATATTTTTGAGATTTTTTACTTAAAAAAAAAAAATGAAAATAAAAGGTTGGCCCAAATTGTCCGGGTCAGGGATTAGACATAAAGTGCGACCTCCAAAATGAGAGACGTTAATCTCAAATCAGCATGAGGAAATATATATATATATATATATATATATTATCGAGTTCTGTCTCAAGACTGAGGGCGATGTACAGAGCACTTGTCTGTCTATTGGAGTGGGTTGAACTACTTTAAGAACAAGGTCACAGGTCATTTCCTTCTCTCAGATCACAAATGATTAATTCTATAAACAGATAGACAGACAAAATGCAAGACAAACACATATACCCCTAACTCTTTCAATACTGTAAAAGCCATCAATACACAAATGAATTTGCGTATGTCATTTCCTAACTGATGGACGAGGGTTTCCAGTACGATATCAAATGACATTATTCCTCTGCATGTCTATGAAATACACTCTGCATTGCAGAGCAAATGAAGCACTAATGAGAAACTATTATTGTAAAGATCTAATTTTCTTTTCTATCAAGTATTCAGTGTTCTTGAGTGGTAATATAAAAGTAGATATGAACTCAGACAAATCTATTGTAAGCCATCAAGGCATTGTGAGTAATTACGAGGCCTAATTTCTCATTACTGGGTTGAACTGGAAGACAAGAAAATGAGCGATTTGTCTTTCTTTGAAAAACTATATATTTTCTCTTCAAGATTTACTGCATCATAACCATTCCTAATCAATAAAGAACTAATCCATACTCATAAATTGGCAACAATTGTACCATATGAAAATATGTTGTCCAACAATTCATTCAACATTACCTACACAATGATTTGTTGAACAATTCCTTGACGATAATTTTACAACCGTCGTTTAACATTACCTATATTTTTCACTTCAAGTAAAATCATAAATTTTCATTGAGGCTGTAATTTTGTTATTCTCATGGGTAACTAAAATCAATGAAAATAAATCCAGGATGAAAACTTGTACTTGAATGACGGACAGTTGAGATCTCATTATGACCTCAACACGACCTGTTACAGGTGATATACATGTATCTTAAATTAATGCCTGGTTTATAATACAAAATAATGATCTATATTAATGCTCCATACCAAGCCTAAACTGATCAAACCATGCATTTGATTTGACAACATACAGCCCTAAATGCACTAAGGTTAGAACGGTAACGGTAACACCATTAACACATTCGTTAGAAAAACACCTCCATTACCTGGTAGGTTTAGAAGTCAATGAAAAAATTAATGTCAAATTCATTTTTGAAGGAAGAACCGAGAAAATTTAAAATGATTTTAAAGTACAAAAAGATATGTGACCAGCTGTAGGTGAAATGCCATAAATTCCATGAGGACGATAAACCTGTCAACCCCACAGAGCATTTATAAAATGCATTTAGATTTCCATGTGTACACCTAATTTTTTCCAATATGACACAAAATCACATTAAATTTCCCAGTTGTGTTATTAAATGCATTTTCCCAAAATTGAGAGAAAAAGGCATTTGTACTAACACCTAACATTTATTAACTATTTGTTAATTCAAATTGCTACTTAGGTTTTTTCTCATAATTGTTATCTCTCCATGAAAATGTTCCAACAAAAATATTATCAAGGGGACACAAAAGACCCCAGATCATTCAATCCTGGGTGGATCAAGGTAAAGTGGAACATCAGGGTTCTGTCAGAAACAGACGGGTGGTTGGGTATTTTGTTAGAACAATTTCCTGATTGAGGGAATAAAAATGTTAGTTTTATATAAACAAAGGAGTCAAAGTAAACTAGAGCATGAATATTACTTTAGTCTTACCCTGTACCAAAATGAACTTGAAAACAATTGACCTCAGTACATCAGGAAGTTACTTACCTTTCAATTCTCAAGGATGTTTCCTCTGAAACTACATGTAATAACTAAAGGGAAGTTATCTTGAAAATCCCCAGGACAATTCCTCTGATACTAGAGGGAAGTTACCGTGTATATACATTGTATGACATTTTAACTGCAGTGCAAACATTTGAGGACATTACCCATTCTCTTTATACAGTGGGACCTTGCCTAAAGACTGACTCGCTTATGAGACCACCTGACAATTAAGACCATGGATTTCCAGTCTCTTCATTAATATTGAATCATTATTGCAGAACTTCACTTAAGAGACCACGTCACTAATCAAACCACTTTGAGTCAGTCAGTTAGGTGGTCTTAATAGCAAGGTATCACTCTATACTTTTGTTTTAATAAACATTCAATAAAACTTTGATGAATCAAACTTCAAGGGATCACCTAGAAAACTCTATCTACAAATTCCCTGACTGGGCAAACATGTAATCATATCTACAAAACCCATGAACAACTGGGCCCACCCAGTACCCAGTAAATTCAGAATTTAAAACATGACATCTACCCATGACATTTACATGATCAGCCATTTCATTGTTTTTTAAGCAGAAGACAGGTTATGTGCATCAGGTCACTAGTTAAAACTACAAAATGTGCTGCTGAACTTTGCATGTAGATAGAATTCAGTCATACTTTTCTGAATAGAACAAAGTACATCTAGCCAATGACTTACTGTACACAAAATTTTCATGAAAATAGCCAACATAATTTGCCAACTATAGTGTATTGGCTTCCAATGAAAGGACTGCATTATACACCCACTTGAAAGAGAATTTACTGCAATATTGCGGCTGAAGACCACAACGGATCATTATTGGTTACCTACGTGTACACCACTCAGGTTAAGGAATCAAATTTAGAACCTGCACATAATTGTTCTCATTAGTTGGAATTTACAGTCATTTAAAGTCTCTGTAGAAAAATATGCCTTATTTTCTCCATGTAGAAAATATTTTTAGCATTTTCAATAAACTCAATTTTTAGTTATCAATGCAATATATTTAGTCACAATATTAAAATACCAAGATTTTAATTAAATTGCTGGTAATATAGGTCAGTAGGGTACGATAATCTTTATATATTATATTAATTTTCACTTGTACATAGAAGTTAAAAATGATATGAAAATGAAATACACGTAATTTATCATACATAGAGATGATTTCTTCAACATCTTCCCATGGGATCTTTTAATATACAAGATGTTCTCCGAGACATGATACTACAATCTTGTTTGTGTGTATATACATGTGCATGTATATATACACATAGTGGAATCTTGTTATCTCATAACTCATGGGACCGCCCCTATTACTTCGATATCCGGAATTCGAGATAACCAAAAATCTATAAAAATCTGGACCAGACTTTCAACTTTGACATATCCGGAATTTCCACTCAACCGATTTCAACATGACGAGATTCCTCTCTCTCTCTCTCTCTCTCTCTCTCTCTCTCTCTCTCTCTCTCTCTCTCTCTCTCTCTCTCTCTCTCTCTCTCTCTCTCTCACTCACTCACTCACTCACTCACTCACTCACTCACTCACTCACTCACTCACTCACTCACTCACTCACTCACACACACACACACACACACACACACACACACACACAGTAAAATCTGCCATAAAGGATACCTAAATTCAGCAGACACCCTCCAACAACAGACAGTTTGTCTAAGTCCCAATTTAGATTGCTATATATAAGACTACTAGCGTCTGTTTTAAATAAACATACACCTCCCTTACCCGGACAACAAACAAAGTTGTTGGCACCAATATGCATAATTTCTGTATTTTTAACCTTGAATTAGTGGACAGTTTTCCTATAGACTCCTATTGCCACAGGCAATTTCTCACTCAAATGTAGGTTCCAACTTGTACTTTGAGAAACACTCCTACCTTCTTTTATTTTGAGGTTTTGCTTGATAATTATTTCCTTGCATGGTAACAGTTGACGACAAGGATGATAGACATTGACTAAAAATATGCAAGTTTTAGCAGTGAATGGTCATCCTTAATTCAGCGGACAATTCTCAATAATGGACGATTTGATTAGTCCAACAATTGTCCACTAAACACACAAACACACACACACACATATATATTTATATATATATATAGCAGATAAGATTTTCAGATAAAGGGTATTTTGATCCCAGTAATGAAATTTAAAAGAAAAATCAAAATTCTTATTTTAGGTTATTTTAAATATTTAAAAGGTGTTTTACATAATCTCTTACTCCCCTTATCTGGAGCTCTGTATATATATATATATATATATATATATATATATATATATATATATATATATATATATAATAGGAATTTTAAATACATGGAAATGTTTTTTTTAATAAGATTATATATATATATATATATATATATAAAATAAGAATTTTAGATACATGTATATGTTGTTTTTTTAATTAGAATATTGTATTCTGAGAAAAATGAGTATCATATGAAGCTCAAGTTTTTAGATATGAACATAAGTTTTGATTAAATGGTGATAAAGTTCAATGTTTTCTTGTGACTTTTAACCCCAATATGTTAAAAATATTGTGGATGACTTACTAAAAAATAATAAAATAAAGTAATAACTGACATTTGGTATCAGGACGATAATCAGGACATAAAATTGCAGGTGTGAGATAAACATACAGAATAAGAAAACAATTGACTTATGTCAGAATTTCAATCCCAAATAAAAATCTGTCTCTCTCTCCCTCCCTCCCTTTGCCTGTTACTCTCTCCCCCTCTCTCTCTGTCTGTCTGTCTCTGTCTGTTCCCTCTATCTTGTTTGGTTCACTCTCTGTCTCAGACATTATCTACATCTCACAGCCTGTATGCCTGTTATTTACATATTACTGAATAACAATAGTATTTGTGTGTGTGTATGTGTGTGTTTGTGTTCTTGTGTGTGTGTGCGTGCCTGCAAGCACGCGTGCATGTGTAAACACAACGTAAGCAGAAGTACGAGAAGATGTTAAATATTACCTGCAGTAAGTACAGTTACTTCCACATCCATATGAAGAGTGTTTATTGTAGTTTGATGTTGCACTACTACTACTCGTGACAGTGGTCATCTCAGAACAGAATGGCTGTCACTTAAAACTTGGACCCACAATCCAAACTTTTGTTTTTCTCAAATTGGAATTTTTGTTTCCTAATTTCCTCAATTACTGTTTTATTTACTTTCTTATATTTTTTTTTCTTTTTCGCTCACACGTAAATCATTCCGACTACCGCATTAATCCTTGAGTTGTGAAGTTGTACATACAGAAAGAATACATTCATGAAACACCTAAAAACAAAACTTGTATGTCCCACAAGATAACAACTAAAATATCTTCCTGTTTCTTCCGATATATATCCCTCCAACTAATACAAATAAATTGTACCCAATTGAATTGCTGCGTCCTGCTGTTCTCACAGCACTTTTAGTGCACTCTGTGACCAACCTCCCATTTTATTAACTGAATAAAAAGTATGAACAGATTAGCGGAGTGCTGCATTTCCCTTTTTTCCGACAATTAGACACAAGTGTTGTCTTTGTGTAAAGACGATCAAAAATAAAATCCAGGTGACACTTTAGCAGTTCAATATTAGGCCCTTGTTTTCGTTCATGAATATTTCATTACAGAGAATATATAACTGTCTAAAAATCTTTAATTAATCTCTGGTCGATTTTAAAAGAAAAATGTCCAGTGAAAGTGACAGTTCTTTATCCCGTGGTCTTTATTTTCACATGTAAACAAAACATCAATTTGTTTTATACCGTAGAAGTAATGCCTTGTCAATAATACACAAAAATAGGTTTAACTAATCACAAACATACATATATACTGACACCAGTTCAACTTTATCTTTATATGTCTTCAGAAAGAGGTTCTCCTGGTTGTCTTAACAAGATATTCTTTCATCCAGTAGTAACAATATTTCAAACATAATGGTTAAAATATGAAGACATATAAAAGTGCTGCTCCCTGTTGCGAGTACATAACGTAACATATGAATAATATAGGCCGTCACACGCTAGGCGGGTTTAGTCATTTAAATACCTGAATAAGCTCCCACTACTTAACATGTGATGTTAAATCCAATGATTTATTATTAAAAGGAAAAAATGAACCAATGGCTTTACATGGCATGCTTGTGAATGATTAAAATATTACGCAAGCATGTGGTTAGGCCCACATGTCAGGTAGACGTTAAACAGCTCAGTGACAAAGGTGTGTTATATACACAACTGGTATATTGTGAGATGATGGAGTTAAGCCTTGTGTAACACGCCAAACAAAAACCTTGACAACTTCACTTTTTGTCTATTAAAAGAATATCAACAACACTATGTTTCTATCTATACAGTGCTAAAAAGAGAGATGGACATATTATAGATACAGTTACCATGGTGAAAAACATACAAAAAATACATTGTCTTGTTATGATAATAAAGGTGACAGTTTGCACCTGTTTTACCTGGAATTAATACAGTCGCATTGTCTTCAAAAAGAGTCACACTTTTTGACCCTCCTTGAGGACACGTACAGAACCTCAATGTGTAGAGGCTTTCTAGGAGATTTATGTACTTTAAGTCAGTACAAGAGTTCTTAGTTTCTTCACAAACTAACATACCAATACATACATGCAAAACCCCAAGATCCTCTCCCCAAAAATGAATAGGAAAAAAAAGTAACCAAAAATAACAATAATTGTGCTTTACAGCACCCAATGACATTCTCAATGATATCCCAACAATATTCCTCATAAAGAGGTTGAAAGTGTTCTATTTCCTGTGTGTACTTGTGTCAATAAGAGATATGAAGGCAGCTGTGATACTTGGTATAAATACATCAGGTTCAAGTCAATACTACCACACTACCACAAGTATGTGTGTATGTGACACCACCAGCTACAAAAAAGGAAAGTGCTCACTAAAATAGCTAACAATCTTATCTTCCCTGGCAATTAGTCATACTGTTATAGAAGGACAAATTATGTTGTTAGCGAGCTATTGACTATGATTGATGTCAGGCCACAGTAAAAATCAATCTAGTTCTGTGGTGACCGGGGTCATGCACTTTGTTTACAGACTGGTCAGTATTCAGGACATCTGATAAAGAAATTGATTTATGTATGTATACATTGTTCTTATTTACTGTCAATGCAGAAATGCTGATCTAGATCACTAACTAGACAGAAAACATATTATTACCTGACCTACCTCTAAAGGCAAATGGGACTGCCCTATGTCATTGATGAGAAGAAGAGTCCATTATATATCAGGGATAGTCAAATTCACTCAATTATCTCTCTATAAATACAGTTGGACTAACCAAATGGCAGTGATGTATGGAACAGTCCATTGCCTGTCACTAATGATGAAATTAACCCATTTATCCCTAAGTGCACACATGGACTGACCTATGTCATTAATGTGTAGTTAAGTCCATTATCTCTCAGGGGTGGATGAATTAAACATAGTTCTTTAACCCACAACTTGGCATTCTTCAATTCCTATTGATTATATCACATGTAAACACATTTCCATCTGTTCAAAGACCCCCCCCATGTATAGAATAAATTTTGACTTCTCTTTTGTTTATTTAAATGGTGCTTTAGGTCATGCTCTACAATTTTCCATTTAAATATTGTTGGTGGCCAGTTTTTTTGTTGGTGGAAGAGAGAATCCAGTTACCATGTACTCAGGAACAGATCACCAGCCTTCCACAAGATTCTCACAAAAATCAGCTTATGTTCCAGCAGGGATCAAACCTGTACTGACAAAAGTGAGAGACTTCATGGTTTAAAGTGTGATGCTCTATCCACTCGGCCACAGAGGCCCCAACACTGACTAGAGGTGAGAGACTTCATGGTTTAAAGTGTGATGCTCTAACCACTCTGTCACAGAGACTCTAACACTGACTAGAGGTGAGAGACTTCATGGTTTAAAGTGTGATGCTCTAACCACTCTGTCACAGAGACTCTAACACTGACTAGAGGTGAGAGACTTCATGGTTTAAAGTGAGATGCTCTAATCATCATCCACAGAGGCCCCATCACTGACTAGAGATGAGAGACTCCATGGTTTAAAGTGAGATGCTCTAACCATTTATCCACAGAGGCCCCAATGAATTGACTATAGGATGGATTTAGGTTTTTTTTCTCGCCATAAGGGTGTGGACTTGACATGCCGCAAGAAAGCGTCATATCAACAAATGCTAACAATTAAACATAAGCTGATATTTTGATGAATTATAAAAATATTTTATGATTCCAACAAGATGTGTTTGTGAAACACAAATGCCCCCGGTCCCAACAAATTTGATTGCTGGTAAAATATATGTAAGTGGGATGGAATTACGGGGCGGGACTGAATTACTGACAAACAGACAAAGAGAAGAACGATTAAAACACTTGATGTACAAATCCTCAGATGTTGTTTATCACTTGTACTTGCTCAGCACTTACGGCCATTGAGCAGTAAGGGTTCTTTAACATACCTACTGTGACAAGGGACCTCAGTTTCTACTGTCTCATTCAAACGACAGGAATCAGACTTGCCGCCAACTGGACACAAACTCA
Organism: Atrina japonica; assembly: GCA_030159075.1. Classification (NCBI taxonomy): domain Eukaryota; kingdom Metazoa; phylum Mollusca; class Bivalvia; order Pterioida; family Pinnidae; genus Atrina; species Atrina japonica. Next base: position 167,278 of record BROG01000826.1, read on the forward strand.
CAACCTCATGATCGAGAGTCCAGCGCGCTACCAACTGAGCCAGGCCTGTTTCCTTAAAATTGTAATATATTCTCTTAATCTGCTATTGATTTCAAAAGCACACAATCATAGGTGTAATAGACTCAAGGTGTTATTCACTCATTCATCCCTAAAAACATATTTGGACTGGTCTAAGTCATTGACTTATAGAAGAACCCATTGTTTTCAGGGGTTGAAGTTATTAAACAATGGTTTTTAATAAAAATACGGAAAAAAAATTTTGTTCATTGCTGTTTCACTTCCTAGCAAAAACTCAAGTCATATGGAGATGTCACCAGATGGAGGTGATATGCTCCATATACTGACCTATGCCAGTCATACTTAGACTTCTCCTGAAGTGAGCCTTTGGAATAAGGAGTCACAGATTTTCACAAGAGGTTAAATGTAGGTTACATGTTACACCTGCCATGACAAAGGACCTAGCTTTAACGTCTTGTCAAAAAATGTGACTTTCATTTCTTATTCTGAAGGCTCAATTTAGGAGAAGTCTAGGCAGGGGCTAATAGATCCATTTTGGGAAAGGGTCCTGTACCTTTTCAGCTGTGAATTTTATGCCGCAAATTTGTTTAAAAAAATTATATTAATTATAGTATTGTACTATCAAATTTAAGAATAAAGATACAAACATGTGATTCATTTATCTCTTTATTAAACTGACAATACAGATTTCATCTGAAGACATGAAGGTATTAATTCAGCAAATTTTTTGTCTATAAATATCAAAAGTTAGGTACATGGTGAACATGATTGGGAAATTTTTGCTCAAAATTTTTGGGGAGAGAAAAATATAGCTGATTTTGCATTGGGAATGAGTCCTTTTACCAGACCAACATGTTGATGATAGTAATCCCTATTAAGTATGACTGGACTCCAAGAATAGAACCATGGACTCGACACCCCACCCTCTCCCGCTTGTGTGGCAAACAATACAAGAGACTAAGCTACATGTACTGTGAACAGTATACGGCCCCTTAGATCCTCTAAAAGAAGGTGCAGGTGAGTTAACAGAAGGTCACTTGGCTTTCTCCCAAGTCCATGATAAACCATAAAGTCTCTCACCTCTAGTCAGAACAGAAATCCTGCTGGACCCAAGATGATTTTGTGAGCCAGTTTGGTCAGTTGACTTAAGAAAGGCTAGTCATCTCTTCCACAATACACTGTAACTGGGTTATCTCCCTTACCATAAAAAATGTGCCATTGCTGTATAATCAAACAACGTGGTTGTAAAACAACAACAACAAAATTCATTCACAGTTTCTCAGTACAAAAGTAGCCATTAATACAACATACATATACAGACTAGGGATCATGTTTAGTCTGAGACATGATTAACTGAGGCAGTACAAATGTACTGTTATATGTTTATCTTTATGGATTCTCTTTGTAGGTGCTTGATCTTCTCTGAACTATCTAGTTATCAGTTTACTGGTTTACTGGTGTATGATGTCCTTTTCAGCAAGAATTATAGTCTTGTGGTAGCAGTAGGTTTCTGAAGGTAATAGAGATCACTATGACCTGGTAACGGAAGTGGGGAGAGAATATAAGTCTTTACTAAAATATGATAATGGGAGTGGGGAGGGGATATTAATCTGTACTAGAATATGATAATGGGAGTGGGGAAGGGATATTAATCTGTACTAGAATATAACAATGGGAGTGGGGAGGGGAAATTAATCTGTACTAGAATATCATAATGGGAGTGGGTAGGGGATATTAATCTGTACTAGAATATGATAATGGGAGTGGGGGAGAATATTATTCTTTACTAGAATATGATAATGGGGCTGGGGAGGGAATATTAATCTTTACTAGAATATGATAATGGGAGTGGGGGATATTAATCTTTACTAGAATATGATAATGGGAGTGGGGGAATATTAATCTTTACTAAAACCTGATAATGGGAGTGGGGGGATATTAATCTTTACTAGAATATGATAATGGGAGTAGGGGGATATTAATCTTTACTAGAATATGATAATGGGAGTGGGAAGAGGATACTAATATCTTTACTAGAATATGATAATGGGAGTGGGGGATATTAATCTGTACTAAAATATGATAATGTTAGTGGGGGAAAATTAATCTGTACAAGAATATGATAATGGGAGTGGGGGATATTAATCTTTACTAGAATATGATGATGGGAGTGAGAAGGGGATATTAATCTTTAATAGAACATGATAACGGGAGTGGGGATGGGTATTAATCTGTACTAGAAAGTGAACACTTTTTACAAACATGCGATTTCACCAGTCCAGCATCACCACTTGAAGAGGTTTAGGTCATGAATGTGTTTAACTTATCAACCCCTGAGAAAAAATGAACTCTTCTATAAATCAATGACTTAGGCCAGTCCAAATTTGTCTGTAGGGCTGAATGAGTTAACTCACAAGCTGAAGGTCCCTGTTTGCTGTTGCTTCAACTTGATTTAAGGAGCGACATGAATACTTAAAACCTTTGCCGTTTGTCCCTGTGAAGCTGTGAAAAAGATGTCACAACATGTGTTTCTGTGTCTATCTGGCACGGCCAGTATTTCCAACAGCTTCAGAAGTGCCACTACACTTGTACAACCTGATGAAGGAATCAAACTTGCAGTGTCTAGAACCCTTTAACTCATCAACCCCTGAAAAACAATGGACTCCTCTGCAAATCAATGATTCAGTTAAGTCCAAATGAGTCTTTCAGGGTGTACGAGTTAAACTCCATCTAGGCATTATGGGGGGAGAGAGAGGGGGGGGGAGAGGCAGTGTGGATAAGTGATAAAAAAATCACCTCAAATATCAACAAACAATTATCATCAATAATTACACAATTAAAACTGTAGTGGAAGGAAATCTAATAATAGGAGACTGTGATCTCAGCATGTCAATCCTGTCACCCCTACATATCTTAATGGTATACTCTTATATGTTGTATCAGACCAGTCTATTTGGATTGTGGGGTTTATAGGGTTAATGAACACTCACTGCATTTGCAAAAGTTAATAGCATTGGTCTAAATGTGAGGCACCTCATACGTAACTGGCGAGATCTACATCAGGGGATGTAAGTGAAAATTTCTTGGCATGAACAATGATAAAACAGACTAAGTTCACAGCAGGGTCACTGACCTTCAACGACATTACTAATTTTCACACCAATTATATCATCGATTTTTCCCAAGATGAAACTTAGTAAGGGGAAAAGGAGAGAAATGATGGTGAATGGATTAATTCTGTATAAATGTGCTCATAAAATCCAATATTTATTATCACCATTTACTTTTTTTTTACTATTAGTATATACTCTAATCATACACTCTCTTTTCACTGTGTGTGCACATCTCTCTCCTGTCACATCTGTCATACATTATAATCTTTAATGCTGATTTTACAAAGCAAAATATGAACTTGACATTACATTTGCTAACTTCACATTGATAACTGGCACATGCCTGTTTTTGTTTGTTTGTTTTTTATTCTTTTTAGGGGGGATTTTTGTTGTTTATTATTATTGTTGTTGTTATTATTATTATTATCATTAATATTATCAGAGATAAGGGATCACCAGTGCAAATTCTAAAAATTGTTTATAGAGGTGTTAAACTTTGTGTCCTAAAAAGGCAGTTAATTCATATGCATAGTCCTAACCTATCAACAGAACAATAACTATTTATACAGGTACAGACACACATCGCTGTACCATATGTCCTGTATAATGGCGATAATAATTGAATATTTATAAACACGACTTTTAACTTGTACCTGGTACAACAAATGATTAACAACATTTATTGAAGTCTGAATATTTATAAATAATTAACTTTCTTCATTTTCAACAAAAATAGTTTAGTCACATGAATTTACTTTATATTTCTACCAAGACACAAGACCACATGTGATGGTTTAATGGGAGAGAATTCAAGTCAGGTTTGTTTCCTGAACAAAGACATACAAAAGAAAAAAACAAGGAAAGTGGCTGTTCCTTTGCCATGCCCTCAGCATACAATGTGAAAGTCATGGTTCTTTCGGGTGAGACTTTAACTTTACATCCTAAATAATTGTTCACATGGATTAAACTGTGAAAAGATATCAGAGATAATTAGTCACATTAATCAAATATGACTAGACATCACAGATAATTAGTCAGATGGATTTAGCTATGACTAGACATCACAGATAATTAGTCAGATGGATTTAGCTATGACTAGACATCACAGATAATTAGTCAGATGGATTTAGCTATGACTAAACATCAGATAATTAGTCAGATGGATTTAGCTATGACTAAACATCACAGATAATTAGTCAGATGGATTTAGCTATGACTAAACATCACAGATAATTAGTCAAATGGATTTAACTTGTATTTCATACTAAGCTAAATAATTAGTCATATGGATTAAACTATGTGTAGACATAATAATTATTGAGTCACACTGATTTAACTATTACTAGACATCAATAGTCACACAGATTTAACTATGAGTGGATGTCATCAATAATTAGTCACATACATCTAACTATGGTTAGCTATCATAGATAATTAGCCACATACATCTAACTATGGTTAGCTATCATAGATAATTAGCAACATACATCTAACTATGGTTAGCTATCATAGATAATTAGTCACATGGATTTAACTATGGGTAGACATCATAGATAATTAGTCACACATATTTAACTATAGGTAGACATCATAGATAATTAGTCACAGATTTAACTATAGGTAGACATCATAGATAATTAATCACAAAGATTTAGCTATGGGTAGACATCATAGATAATTAATCACACAGATTTAACTATGACTAGACATCATAGATAATTAGTCACACAGATTTAACTATGACTAGACATCATAGATAAAACTATGGATACACATCATAGATATTTAGTCACATAGATTTAACTATGATTAGACATGGATAATTAGTCACATAGAATTGACTACGATTAGCAATCAGAGAAAATTAGTCACATAAAATTAACTATGATTAGCCATCATAGATTATGATTAATTATGATTAGCCATCATAGATTATTAATCACATAAATTTAACTATGATTAGCCATCATAGATAATTAGTGACAGATTTAACTATGATTAGCAATCATAGATAATTAGTCACTTAGATGTTATTATAATTAGCCATCGCAAATAATTAGTCACATCGTATCTACAACACCACACATAACGATGATAAGTAAGACAGGATGAACTTTTATTTTTACACAACAAATGATTAACCATATAAATTTCACTTTTAAATTCAAAAATTTAAATTATGCATACAAATGTCCATAAAAACACAACAAAAACAAATTAGTGAAAATGATCAATCCCTGAGTTAGTCAATGTCCAAGGCATCCGGAATAAAGTCCGGAGAGCTGATGTCAAAACCCCTGGCGTCACTGGCGTTGTTGTAGTCGGTGTCAGTCCGGAGACACATTGACCTGGCTATATCTTTTTAACAACAAGGAATAGGGCTTTGATATTTCAAATATCGATTTCTTATGACTGGCCTTTTCATTTTTACTTTGATGTTTGATCAAGTGACTAGGGCCAGTGATTTTCCGTGATTGCAGAATCACAGAATTTACGTTTTTGAAAAATCTTTAAAAATTCCAACATGAGATAGAATATATTAAATTGTGAACTAGTGTGCTATTTCCGTGTGTTATAAACTTCAATTCTTGTTTAATTAAAATATTTCATCACATAATTTTACATCAATTACTATTTTACCCCGTAGATCTACTAGCCTACAATTACACATTAAAAGATAAAGGCAATCATTTCCATTGTCGTAACATCAGTACTGACTGACATCTGCCGATCTGGTGTCTTCTATAACAAAAATAGCTTTAATTTGATATCTTGAATTAGGTTTTCATAATGTTTATTTGAATTTCTGAATATATATACCATTTTTTATAATTTATAGTAAAATTTCACAATGTATAATCCATCCTGACTTTTTACACATACAGCTCGATTGACAGCCGGTTTTTGTTACCAACATAAACACGTGTTCACACCTTGAGGTTTTTGACAGCAAACTACAATGGCTGAAGACACATGTATGAAAAAAGAGGAGATTTCCTCCCATTTAAAAAATAAATACATCAGCACAGGTTGATAGTTTCCATGGAATCTTTATGAGAATAGAGACATATAATATTGAAAATTTTGTCAGCATAGTATAGATTACGCTTGTGTTGATAGAATAAATTAAAAGACTATAAATTAAAAACATGTACATGTAGATCTACCTTATAAGTTTATTTAAAGTAAGAAAAACTCCAAATAAAACACAGACTTGTTCCAATTTTAGGTGATAAATGCAAGCTAGAAATTACCTATACAATTTTGAACAAAACTTGTTACCTACATGTATATGAGTATAGACCTACAGACTTACAAATTATTTATCAGATATTTTAAAAGTATAAAAACATACAGTATTGCATATACATGTATATGTTTTATTTAATTCCCTATTTAAATCTGTCATTAAATTGGTGTGGCAAAATATTAAAAGTATGATTAGGAGTCTGTATTGTTAAATATTTTTCATCTAAAGTATGTTTTTAGTTATTTTTGTTATGAAAACAGAAAAAAACAGAATTCACCAAAACTGAAAACAGAACCGAAGCAAATCTGAAACGGAAAATCACTGGCCCTAAGTGACCCTGACCTTGGGCTATGACCCACTTTTCAAAAACTTTAATCTCAGCTATATCAATGAGAGATTCCACATATAGATTCCTTATGACCAGAGCTTTCATTTGGTACCTTGACCTTTGACCTTGGACTTTAACATGCTTTTCAAAAACTTCAGCTATGTCTTTTAAAGGATGAGGATAGGGCTTTAATATTTCATATACAGATTTCTAATGACCAGGGCCCGAAGTCACCAAATTTACTCAATACTCAACTCAACTTTTATTTCAATATTTTGACCATAGAATTGTTTATAAAACTTTTGGATTTTAGTGATTAGGAAACACATTATGATTTTTAATCATTTACATATAAATATTTGCGTCACACTTATGATTTTCCTTTAAAAAAACGAATAAATACTTTGAGTACGTACTCAAACATTGTTTTTAATATTTCTGAAGTTTTTCTTCAAATGGGCAATAATTTTTATCATTACTTACAATTGTATGCCATCAATATACAAACATGTCCAATTAAAAAATAAAGTTTGCACGTTTTTACCTTAAAAATCGCTAAAAGCTAGTTGAGCTTGAGTACTGAGTAAATTTGGTGACTTTGGGCCCAGATCTTTTTTTTAATTTGGTACCTTGTCTTTTGACCTATTGCATTTAAAAAACTTTAACCTGAGCTGAAGGAATCATAAAATTTGCCATACCTTGACCTTAAAAACTAACAGCTGTGCATCAAAAACCTATTTTGAAAATTTACACCTATTTCAGGTGAGCTTTGTTGTCTTTTGACAACATGTGTAACTGTTGTATTGATATCCGAGTACTGATGAATAATCAATTCTATTTTAGTCTACAATACTTTAGGCTATATTTCATCTGAAGACAATTATACATGTTCTACTAAGGGTTAGATTTTTTACACAATGTACCTAATAAAGGCACTGCAACAGTCTAACACAGACATGTTTGCAGATCACTTCGCCAAGAATCACATTTTAAATAATCTAGATATGTATGTCTTAAGGGGCCAACTAAGGCCAGGGTAACATGTACAATGTAAATCACTTTTACATAAAGTCAGAGATCAATCAATGCGTAAATTTTCAAGAGGATCTGTTCATGCGAATGTTTGTCCTAAAAATCGCTATACATACATATTCTTAACTCATTAACCCCTAATGACATATTTTGGACTGACCTTAGTCATTGATTTATAGAAGAGTCCATTGATATTCAGGGGTTGATAAGTTAATATGGATATTATGTCATACACATGTAAGCCTCTGTTTATATACAATGGGAATTTTCACACTCTTGTAGGGGCCAAAATAAGGCCCCATTCCCAATGCAAAAAAAAAATTTGCTTTTTCCCAACTGAAGTCAAATGACAATGAATTTGAAAAGATTCCTGTATTTTCAAACGGTTTTGTGTATTTTCAGATTTCCCAATTTCAATGAAATGTTGCTAAAATTTCCAATTCAAAAGGCTCAGGCCCCATTACCAAACAAGAGGTCCATAGGCCATATCGCTCACCTGAACTGTGTTGGTATCTTACAAATATAGAATCTCAAATTTACAAATTATTATAACTCTACTTGAGAGTGGAGACTTAAAAATGAAAATGAGTTGGAAAAGATATCAAAAACATGTCAAAAATTAATTTTCAAATTTCAATGAAATGCTGCTAAAATTTCCAATTTAAAAGGCCCTAGGCCAATTCTCAAAAAAGTGTGGAAAATCCCTGCTACATGTTCAATATTACCATTTGCAAATTACTAAAATATTGTCCAAATCACATAAGATGGCAGGGCGGAGTAACCTTTTGATTTTCATACGGATGATTCTACTCACTTTTCGGTTATGACAAGATGCACGGGAAAAACGTTTTATTCTTCACTGGACACTTTCCTATGTATGGTGACAAGTAGGAACGATTACTCTAGTCAGTATAATTTTAATGTTCTGCTTTATTACCTAAAATTTAGACTCTGCCAGGTCAAGAAAGGGGGTCACAAGACTGTAACCCACCAGGTTATATGGCTTTTACTATATAAGTGATTGTTAGCACATATACTTGTATCATCTATTGTTAAAGCCATAAACATTATCCTGAAATGATATTACATGCACTAATCATATTGGCACCAGAGCATTTCAGCTCCTAGGCGGAAGATCCCCGAGTTTGATTCCTGGTACCAGATCACAACCATGGCTTCAAAAAACAAAGGTAGTGGCTATTCCTTCCCCAAGCATTCCATACAGGAAGTGAAAATCATGGGTCACTGATAGCTAGGTCCCAGTTTTCGGAAGACGTGGCAGGTAGAGAACTATCACTGCATTAGCATCAGTCCATAATACAAGTTAAAATTTGTGGCACTTCACCTAAAGCTGGTGACATCTCCATACAAGAGTAAAATTCTTGGCGGAATGTTAAACAGCAAGCAGACAGATATCCTCAATTCGCAGGCCATTATCTATACATGCAAATTAAGCACTGGTTCTATTCATCAACTATACATGTACAGTATTACACAAATGTACATTTGTAACACCTCACGATCAAAGAGACAGGAGTCCGAATAACAAAATAATAATTAATGACACATGTGCTGGTTTAAAAAAAATAATCCTAAATGTATATCAGAAATGGAAAAAAAAGAAGCAAGCCTCATTTACATACATGTAATATATGATAATTAAGATTAACTTATCAACCTCTGAAAAACAATGGGCTCTTCTGTAAATCAATGACTAGACCAGTCCAAATGTGTCTCTAGGGGTGAATCACTGAATGAGTTAAGGTAACAGTTGCAATCCTAGTCTACATTCAGGGGACCATTAAGTTATTAGCAACAGGTTACTTGTACATAACACACCAACCTGTCACATTGGCCTTAGATGAAAGCATTTGCACATAGGGTTGAAAATCAATTGTGAAATTGTCGCAAATTTTTTTACCTTGCTATTAAGACCACCTGACTGACCAACTCAAAGTGGTCTGATTAGTGAGGTGTTACAGTGGAACCTCACTATTAAGATCACCTAACTGACTGACTCAAAGTGGTCTGATTAGTGAGGTGTTACAGTGGAACCTCACTATTAAGATCACCTAACTGACTGTCTCAAAGTGGTCTGATTAGTCAGGTGGTCTCTTAAGTGAGTTTCAGTACTTCTTAGATATTTATCAATAGACTGAAAACTTGTGATCTGTGATGTGAGGTCCCAAGCCAGGAGGTCTTTAGGCGAGGTTTCACTGTACATGTAATTTTACAATATCACCAAATGGGTGATATGAGTAATACAGTAAGAAAACCTGCTTTAGCAACCACCCATGTATAAAGAGCATGTGATCAAAAGACCATTTTTTTTTGTTCCCAATAGTACCATTTGTGTACAAAGCAACCTCTATAAAAAGACCACCTCCCTATAAAGACCTGTTGTCTTGTGTTCCTAAGCAGGGGTTTAAAATTCTCCAAGTCCAAAATCCGGGACTTGACTAATTCAGGATTGGACTTGGCATTTAGAAATACCTGAAGTCCGAGGGACTTGCCTCATCTGCATTCATTTAATTTTACTGTATTACTTCAGAGCTCCAGGTAAGATTTTCAGGTAATGGGTATTTCACTTCCAGAAATAAAATTTAAAGGGTAAATCAAAATTCTCAAAGGGTATTTTTAAATATCTAAAGGGTGTTTTACATAATTATATATAAATTGTCACTATAACAATTTGTAACTTCAATTTCCAAAGAGTAATTTTACCTGTTCTAAATTCCAAAGCTGATTTTCAAATTTTTAAAGGGTAAATACCCTCTAACTCTCCTTATATGGAGATCTGATTACTTGTTAACAAAATTCAACATGGACTTTGAAATTTCTAAATTGAATTTGCCAGAGGTTTTTTCTCCAAGTCCCCGACTTGAGTATCTAAAAAGGAATTTGAACCCCTGCTAAGGATGTCCTTACATACAAGTTTCACTGTACATGTATTGAAAAGGTAAGATCTTAACCCTTAAAATAGTGTGGAATAAATCCCAACCCCTGGTAAAAACACCCAAGCTCAAATTTCTTTCTTAAAATAACAAACATGACATAGGCCTCTGCAATTTAACTTTTTCCCATACATCATGAAAAATCCAACACTTAAACAAGAGACACACTCCATCACATTGAGTAATAATTTACATCTAAACGACCATAAATTTTCTTCAGAAAGTTTTAAACTTGCGGTTGATTTGGTTCATTCGTTTTAGTTTGTTGGTAATGTGACCCATTTGCACTAGGGTCAGAACGCACTGCATATACCTGGCAAATATCTGAAACAGAAGGGGACGGAATGCAAGAACAAGACTGTCATTAGTCTGAGGGGGTACAGAACCATTACAAGATTAAATACTTGTCCTCAACTACTTTTACACATAAATATTTACCTACTGGGAATTTGTCAAAACATTTAAGATACGCATCTTTTAGAAATCTTTTGAACAGAAATTGTATCTTGCTCACAAAACCTTGCAAATTTTATATACTTGGGAAAGGGAATTATTTGACATTCATTATAGCGATTTTCTTTTTCTTTTTTTTTTTTTGCTAGATATTTTGATTTCACTAACAGGTCCCTTTGCAAATTTATATGAATGTTAATATCGTGTCAAAATAAAAGTGAATAATTATAATTAAAATTAAACAGACTAGAGAAATCTTTCCTACTTGTCACCATACATAAGAGAGTAACCTGTAAGGAAAAAAAAATTTGTTCCCATACAATCTATCAAAAATATAAGTAAGTAGAATCATCCATATGATAATCAAAAGGTTACTCCATCCCACCATCTTATTTAAATCAGAGTTTATATCAGGGCTCTCAGTGACCCGAGGGTATGCATATTTGAAGCGTCAGATTTTTCTGGGATGCGTCAAAGTTGCAACCCTGAATCCTGCAGGACAGTAAAGATTTGACATGGAAGTTTACACCTTTTAATCAATCCCATAATTACTTGTTGATTGTTTAATAGATACATCCTAGTACCTACACATCCTCGTAATTACTGGTCACAAAACAACACACAGGTAATTTACCTGTGCCACCGTTTATGAAAACACATGTAGGGTGCTAGTTTGCTGGTTTTATAATATTGCCTGTTGAGCATCACACTGAGGAAATATGTCTAATTAAGCATACCTGCAGATCATATTATCCCCAATCAACATCCATGGACAATGAATCATTGCTGATAATCCTTTATTCAGATCTGAACGAAGAACCAACGACATTGGACCAATGCTTACAACATAGAACCAACAACATTGGACCCAATGTTTACATCATTCAATTACAGTGTGCAGCTCATTTTACCCAATTACAGCATACAGCTCATTTTACAGTTATCAAAACTAATGTTTAAAACAAAAATTGCATTAACGAGATACAAAATAAAAATATCAATGTCTTTTAAATCAATCAGAAAGAAAGATGATGTGGGTTTGATATCATTTGCCATATCCATGGATAAAGCAAATCACGATGAATGCATGGTGCTTATATCACCGAAGAAAACAAGTTTATCAGCAACAATCTTGCCTCTTGAAAATGTTTTGATGTTACGGATTCAGGGTTTGAAAATAGGCAGTAATCCGCCAGTCTGTGACTAGTAACTTTAGTAGCGAACTAGTCAAGGTTGAGTTTCAGCCAGTCTGGTTGACTAGTAGAAACTATGGTATAAACATTATAGTATAAACATGAACATGTGTATTTACAGTGAACACCAAGATCACCTTATCAGCTCCCTTTATTTTTTTCCTCAACTCAAAGAAAGATACAGTAAAATCCATATACCCTGGCAGGGTGGAGTCTTGTGAACCCTTTCTTGACCTGGACAAGTTTAAATTTTAAGTAATAAAGCATAACATTAAAATTACACAGGCTATAGTAATTGTTCCTACTTGTCACCATACATAAGAGAGTATCCAGTGAAGAATAAAATGTATATTTCCTGTGCAGTCGGTAAAATTATCCGGATGATAATCAAAAGGTTACTCCACCCCACCATCTTATGTGAATCCGACAATAATCATAACTGCTTTGACCCATGGGAATATAAAAACACAAAACAAAATAACTTACTAAAACTATCAATTCTGATACTGATTTGATAAATACATGCAAAATTGGTTTTTATTCCCTACCACTTCAGGACTAGTGAATTTAGTCCAACTGACTTGTGAGACATGCTAAATTCAACCCCTGGGATTAAACAATTTTTAATGCAACATTTGATTTTTTTTAAGATTCGGAAAATAAGATTGGCAAGTTAAAAAGGTCAGAAACTTTGATTATTGATTAGTTTTACAACCATTCACTGACAAAGTTTAAGACCATTTCATAAAGCAAGTCGGAATTTCTTACGACTACCGATTATGTAGTATGTAGAATATAAAGGTTAAAAACATATTTTTGATTTTTCAATGAATAGAAAAGGTGGAATGAATTGTAGGAGAGTCAATAAAGATGGTTGCCTTGTGGGGGGAAAAAGGCAAGATCAGAACCTTATCGTAAAAATTTAATTCCGGAACACAATGTGTGTGATCCGTTATACATTCCCTAATTTACACAATCAAAGGGAGGTAAGTGGTATGTCTGTACTGGAAGACATTGGGTCTACTACCAGTCTCATTTCCCTCAAACTCATCGAAAAAAGTATATTTAGTCTTGTCATTTCAAAATTTTTCTCAAAAATTTCATGTGATCTTCATAAAAACAAGAAAGATTTAGAAATTACAACTGCCTAGACCCAGTCGGAAATTACGGACTCAATTTTGTCGTCAATCGGTAATTGGTAATCGGAAACGTTTACGAAATGGATAGTAATCGTATTACTGGGTTTCTGACTTTTTTCCAGTTTTACGACCTTTTATGAAATGATGCCCTGGTCACAAAAGGGTTCACCAGACACCACACTGCCAGGACAGGGCTATAACAAGGTCAAAAGGGTTCACCAGACACCACACTGCCAGGACAGGGCTATAACAAGGTCAAAAGGGTTCACCAGACACCACACTGCCAGGACAGGGCTATAACAAGGTCAAAAGGGTTCACCAGACACCACACTGCCAGGACAAGACTATAACAAGGTCAAAAGGGTTCACCAGACACCACACTGCCAGGACAGGACTATAACAAGGTCAAAAGGGTTCACCAGACACCACACTGCCAGGACAGGGCTATAACAAGGTCACCAAAGGGGCTATAACAAAGGTCAAAAGGGTTCACCAGACACCACACTGCCAGGACAGGGCTATAACAAGGTCAAAAGGGTTCACCAGACACCACACTGCCAGGACAGGACTATAACAAGGTCAAAAGGGTTCACCAGACACCACACTGCCAGGACAAGGACAAAAGGGGCTATAACAAGGTCAAAAGGGTTCACCAGACACCACACTGCCAGGACAAGGCTATAACAAACTGCCAGGACAAGGCTATAACAAGGTCAAAAGGGTTTCACCAGACACCACAAAACTGCCAGGACAAGCCTATAACAAGGTTCACCAGAACACCACACAAACAGGGTTCACCAGACAAAAGGTTCACCACACCACACTGCCAGGACAAGGCTATAACAAAGTCAAAAGGGTTCACCAGACACCACACACTGCCAGGACAAAAGGCTCATAACACCAACTGCCAAAAGGGCTATTCACCAGACCACCACACTGCCAGGACAGGACTATAACAAGGTCAAAAGGGTTCAACAAGGGTTGCCAGGACAGGGCTATAACAAAGTCAAAAGGGTTCACCAGACACCACACTGCCAGGACAGGGCTATAACAAAGTCAAAATTGAATTCCTGCTTGTGAGATATATACTTAGGTAAAATGAGCAACCTAGAGTGATCTCACACCTGGTCTTCAGAGACTAAGAACTGGAGCAGACACAAAGAACGCAAAGCAATATCAAGTGGCAGAGTTCAAAGGTGAATTGTTTTTCTGCTTTTAAACAAACAAATATGAGCTTGTACCTTCTGGACAAATAAATATCTTATAAGTACATTAATTTAAGGACTTGTTGACAAAAAATCACTTTTCAATGCTGTATATTAAACAAAAGGGCTACTGTTTATTCAAGGAAGTTTGTTATTTCTGGACATTTTCTGATGTTGTCATTGAAAACCCAGCGTAGGTCTTGACAAAGGTGAATACAAAAAATGTAATGTGATGGCCATAAGAGGAGATGATATGAATTGGAAAATTACGATATCACCGATACACTTTTTGATTACAGATAAATAAAAAATTATACAAGATACAGAGATAAAACATACATCAAAATGTTTGTCAGGGTTTATACTTTATAAATATATGGTCATATCTTGAGTAGTACGTCATTGTCATCTGTACAGGTGAGAGAAAGGGTAATAAAAACCCCCAAATTACCAATAGTTACTAAGTCTTTATAGATAAACTGTCTTTAACACTTTTTTTACATTATGTAAAAAAATCCAAGGGGTACCAAAAACAAATGGAACAATAAGAATCAGAATCAGTTTTATATCAACATTTTGACACATCATAACCAATCAGAATCAGTTTTATATCAACAGTTTGACATAGCATAACCAATCAGAATCAGTTTTATATCAACATTTTGACACAGCATAACCAATCAGAATCAGTTTTATATCAACAGTTTGACACAGCATAACCAATCAGAATCAGTTTTATATCAACATTTTGACACAGCATTATTTGAAATCCCTGTAAAGGCTGTTACATGACAACATATATAATGATGAGTCAGAGAAACAACTCTTTTAGTGCGTAGCACTGAGTGCCTATTAAGGGGTTAAACAACAATAGTTGTACGTAGCAGTATAAGGGTCAACATCTATCGTCTATGCAAAAGGCTTTATCCCTTTCATCCCTCAGTAGTCTTAGACCGGTTGCTTATGGTCTGTAGTGTAAAATTGCAGGGGTTAAGGACCCCTATCAGTAGCCCATTTTCTTGCCTTATCAGAGAATGAAAATAAGCAATTTCCCATTCACTCAATGGTAAGTGAGTTTAAGAAGTTAAACTATTCAAAAGTTGAGAATCCGCTGAGTGCTTGATGAACACCATCAAAATAAGTGAAGGCAAATAATCACATCATCCAGGAAAGTTCACCCAAGTCACTGAGATGACCTCCAAATAGGATGAGCAACATTTCCTGTCAGTTTAAGTTTGCCAATGAGGTGAACAAGATAAAGAGAGATGATTATAGAAGGAGCTTAGTATCATTTCTCCTTGAAACCTTAATATACAAAGTAAAAGACTGTAAATATACTCCATAATTACATCTCAGAATTACATGTACATCAAGTTACCAAGATGCACTACTGTCAGTACTGATATTACAAATATAACTCCACCTACATCTATTATGAAACCGTGATTACACAACCTATAAATCTGAAATGAAATTACAGTCAGACAGGAAATATAGCCACAGGCATTATATACATGCTTCTTGGTCATCTGAGTAACATTTGGTGAGTCACCTCACTAAATATAATGAGAATACATGTAGGCCAATAATTGGTTAATGATTTATCCAAGAAATACAAACTCTTGGTCCCTTTAGGTGCCCCTACTGGTTCTAGCCCCTTTTACATTCTGGGTCTATAGATACATGTAATTCCTAACAGCTTTCTCAAATACAAACTCTTGGTCCCTTTTGGTGCCCCTATTGGTTCTAGCCCCTTTTACATTCTGGGTCTATAGATACATGTAATTCCTGACAGCTTTCTCAAATACAAACTCTTGGTCCCTTTTGGTGCCCCTATTGGTTCTAGCCCCTTTTACATTCTGGGTCTATTGATACATGTAATTCCTAACAGCTTTCTCAAATATAAACTCTTGATCACTTTTGGTGCCCCTATTGGTTCTAGCCCCTGTTACATTCTGGGTCTATAGATACATGTAATTCCTAACAGCTTTCTCAAATACAAACTCTTGGTCCCTTTTGGTGCCCCTATTGGTTCTAGACCCTTTTACATTCTGGGTCTATAGATACATGTAATTCCTAACAGCTTTCTCAAATACAAACTCCTGGTCCCTTTTGGTGCCCCTATTGGTTCTAGACCCTTTTACACTCTGGTTCTATAGATACATATAATTCCTAACAACTTTCTCATAGACTTTTTTATACAATATACAAAAAGTCAATCTGTTTTGAGTTAATATGTCATTTGTATGAAACTGTAAATAAAATTTGAAAGATATCTGATAACTGATACATAAGAAGATTTATAAAGATGTACTAAGTTGTCCTTTTTGGTGCCCGTATCAGTTCTTGATCCTTTTTATTTGTAAACATTATGTGGCTTTACATGGAATACTTCCTTTCTAGTTTGGTCAAAACTGGAAAACAGGTTCTTGAAAGGAAGTCAAAATTGTCTAAAATTTTGTGAAAAACTTAAATTTTCTGTTTACTTACTCTGTGACCTTGACCTAATGTCCGTGAAATTTTGTCAAAATGATCCTGAGATAATTCCTAATAACTTTCTCATATATCTAAAGCCATTTGTAAAAATCTGTACCCTAAGTTACTGAAGGACTCCCTTGTGGCTTGTTAACGAACAGATTGAACAAACTTTGTAAATATTGACTTAACAATCATGCATTAAAAAAGTCATTTGATCATTGGTTAATGAGAAGATTTTGAAAGAAATACCTTTGGTCCTTTTTGGTCCGTTCTGAGGCCCCTATGGGTCCAAGCCCTTTTCTTTTGCAAACTTTATGCAGCTTCAAATGGGTTTATTCCTGTCAAGTTTGTTGGCCCAATGGTTCTTAAGAAGAAGTAAAAGATGTGTGAAAGTTAACAACATGTACACAACAAATGACAAGAGATCCAAGACAATTTAAATAGATCACCTTGAGCCTTAGGCTCAGGTGACCTAAACTATTAGGTATTTTCATTATCCAGAGTTACCATCCCTCATAGCAGGTATCGATTGGGATGTTATTTGTTTTTGCATAAAATGAGAAAAGTTATTAATTGTGATGTCATATGTTTGTATAAAAGCAACGTTTTTTTCTCACGTAAAGACATGACGTCACAATCGATACCTTTTGACATGGGAGATAACTCTGACTAATGATAGAATAGCCATACTTTAGAATGAGAGTCAAGATTATAGCTGTCTATGTAGCAAAATTTCTCTTGTTATATCAGCAACGCTGAAGACTAAAAACATCTTGGTCCTTACTACCAGATGGTCTTTATGCTTTTCGCTATACCTGTGTGAAGTATAGTATCCTTGTCACGTGACGACTATCAACCAATCCCTGACTGGGTTTTATTAATGAGGTATACTAATATGCATTTCCACTATACCTGTTTGGGTTATCCTTGGTGTCATCAAGAGGAGCATGCAATTTAATAATCTACCAAATCCAAATGGACATCTAAGGATATAGTTAGATCAAACAAGATGTTATCTGAGAAAAACCCCAAGAGCTAAGTCATCCATGAAGAATTTTTTTTGGGGGGGGGGTTAAAAGTCACTGTAGAATCAGAAAATTTCTTGCGCTTAAAATTTTGTTGTTTTAAAAATAAAACAATTGTATTAACAATAAATTTTGTTGATTTAAAAATATATTTGTAAAAGCACATATTAATTACTTTTTATAAGTGTAGTTCATGTAAATTTCGTCATTGTTTTATTATTTCATTATTAAACGAAAACAACAAAATAAATGAAATTAAAACCGTAACGAAAAACTAAACGAAATTTCCTGCTCCTACAGTATTTGATGGAAACCAATACGCTGCCATCAAGAAGATGAAAAACAAAACCCCTGCATGTTTTTCAATCTCCACTTCATTTAAGTGCAGAGATTTAATTTTACCGACAGAAACTTTAGATTTCTTCCTCTTTCATATTACTTTTGAGATGGCCCACAAAATTATTTGTGCAGCAAGTAAAATACCTCAGCACTTGGTAGCAGTTTGGTCAGGCATTACTTCAGATAATTACATTGTGGTGACTGTTCTAGTCAGACGACAGATTTATCGTTTAATAACAACAATGTCTTTTAGTTCTAACTTTGAAATAATACACTTTACAGTGAAAAATTTTATCTGGAGGTGAACAAACCAAACTGGTAAAATACATTCATCATTTCTTACCTGACATCAATTAAAACAAAATTCTTGAACTCACACCCGACTGATCTATATTAAAGCTATAGGAGTGTATCTTTTGATGGGGAATTTTAAATTAATAACATAATTTATTTCAAACAGTAAATTTCTGTCCATTTCATAATAAAATCTTTTTTTATTAAACCAAAGAACACATGCATTGATAGTAAGAATCCAATACTGAGGAATTTTTCATATCTCTTAAAACAAATTACTTTTTCATGATGGCCTGATACTTAAATTAAATTTTCATGTAACAAAATAAATTTTAATGACTGTCAAAGTTTCTATAAAATTTAAGTGTTTTTACTTAAAACTTGGTCATAAAATTCAGTTTTGATGTACTTGACTTCATATAAAACATTTCATATTCGAATACATGATAAAATTTGAACTTGACCAAATAAATGTATAAAACTATTTAACTTGTACAGTGAAACTTGTATATAACGACCCTAGGGACACAACAAAACTAGTCTTTATAGGGAGGTGGTCTTTATATAGAGGTTGATTTGTACACAAATGGTACTATTGGGGAGAGCAAAAAAAGTGTTTGTGACCAGGTGGTCTTACACACAGGTGGACATTAAAGCAGGTTTTAATGTATATCCAAAGATTATTGACTGCGTAATACATTGAACAAAGTCAATGGTTGTGATTTCTAATGTCAACTTTTGTGAAAAACTCTTTAGTCATCAAATGCTGAAAAACAATGGACTCTTTTATCAAATAAATGACTTAGACCAGTCCAAATATGTATTATGGGATAAATGGGTCAACATATGAGTCTGGTTGGCTAAATAAAATTTTCTGTAAATTTCCAACACTGATGACCTTTTTTCATACCATACACCTTGATTCAGGATACATTTTTTTTAAATGCAAAAGAATTTTTTTCAGTTAAAATTATGATAAAAAATAAGAAATATATTTCTATGGAAATAAAAGTGAATGACAACCCTTCAATAAGACTACAATTTTTTGTGAAGAAGTTCAATACAGAGAACGAATGCCATATGTTTGAGAAAATCAAAAATGACATTTATATAATGAAAAAAAATAACAATATCTATAACATATGTACATAATAAAGTATTTTTTAAAAGCATCTGTAATTGATGTATTAAATGTCATCTGGCTGGCAATGGTGTTGACGGTACTAGTAGATTGCACTTTAACATGTAGTCATAAATTGTAAGCCTCTGTATTGTAAGGGAATAGGTAGTTTTAGGTTGAATGAGTAAATAAAAAAAAAAAAAAAAAAATGATTAAGCAACACTTAAGTGTACTTTATACTTTTGTGTTTGATGTAGAGACAATATCAAATGTCACTGGGTACATGCACCCAGGCATCATCATTGGGTACCCTGCCATTAGACAGTAATATACTTTAACTCGTTCACCCCTAAAGACACATTTGGACTGGCCTAAATCATTGATTTACAGAAGAGTCCATTATTTTTCAGGGGTTAATTCTGTGTTACTCTCATGTACTTGACAACAGCTGTTACAAATGTCGGATCTTGGGAACAGATGAAAAAATAACCCTGGTGTGTTTATATATCAGGGATTGGCTGAACATGTTACATCTCTCTCCCAGTCACTAGAGTAAGTAGATCAATGTGGGGGAAAATGGGTTTGATTTTACTGCAAAAAGAAACCAAAAAACAAATGTAATCCTGTCCCCATATCTTTTATTATGATGTTCACATATGCAAGCCTCTTGGTTCTCAATATTTTCTTTAAAATTAGCACTCACTCACCTGTCCAATGAAAGTGAAGTTTGGTGTGAGTGATTAAAATTGATAAATTACTCACCCAAATGGTAAACAAATCTTTAACTACAGTGGAACCTGTCCTGAGAGACCACTGACATTAAGAAAACCTGTATTTTCAGACCACAATTTAAAAGCCACTGAAGTTAAATATGTATAAATGAAACCTCTTTGAGAGACCAGCTGTCCTGAGAGACCAGCTGTCCTGAGAGACCAGCTGTCATGAGAGACCAGCTGTCTTGAGAGACCAGCTGTCCTGAGAGACCAGCTGTCCTGAGAGACCAGCTGTCTTGAGAGACCAGCTGTCCTGAGAGACCAGAGAGACCAGCTGTCCTGAGAGACCAGCTGTCCTGAGAGACCAGAGACCAGCTGTCCTGAGAGACCAGCTGTCCTGAGACACCCGAGAGACCAGCTGTCCTGAGAGACCAGAGAGACCAGCTGTCCTGAGAGACCAGCTGTCCTGAGAGACCAGCTGTCATGAGAGACCAGCTGTCATGAGGGATTAGAGAGACCAGGTGTCCTGAGAGACCAGAGAGACCAGGTGTCCTGAGAGACCAGGTGTCCTGAGAGACCAGCTGTCCTGAGAGACCAGCTGTCCTGAGAGACCAGAGAGACCAGCTGTCCTGAGAGACCAGCTGTCCTGAGAGACCAGAGAGACCAGCTGTCTTGAGAGACCAGAGAGACCAGCTGTCTTGAGAGACCAGCTGTCAGAGGCCGATTATGTGGTCTCTCAAGACAGGTTTCACTGTAGTCTAAATTTATCACTTAGAATTTATGATGGCAATTTTGTCAGTATGAGTATCTAAGGCTCTAAAATGCAAGTAAAAGTTAATTTTATATTCAAAAGGCAGTGATTAAAAATTCCCTTATAGCTCGTTCTCTCACCATACATACATACTTTTTCAGCTTTTTATTTACAATAATGCCAAGCCTCTTATGCAAACAATAATATCATTGGTAGATGGAAACATCCAATAAGAGTTTGTGACACAAAAGACCAGAAAAAAATAAGAAGACACAATTTTGTGTGGGCGTTTAAATTTGAACTCCGCATGTCAACATGGAAAATGGAAATGTCTGTAACTGTATGTTTAAAGCATGATGCTCTAACCACTCACAAATGCCCCTTGTGAGGTCGGGCAACACATGAATGTGAACACATTGATTGATATCATTATGGTTGGCCATTAATATCTAATTTACATTGCTTCTGTATTGATTTCCCTCAGCTTTGTTTGTCCATTCTCCAGGGCGAGTTAGTTGACAAGTCAATTATCAGATCAACTAACAATCATGTCAATTTAATTTCTTAGTGTTTTATTACAGTGGAACCTGTCTTCAGAGACCAAACCATTTCCTGCTGAAATGTCGTCTTACAGACAGTTGATCTGTCAAAAGGGGTTTTATTTTATGTAAAGGCATTTGACCTAGTAGTTTTCAAAGTGTGGTCTTTAAAGACAGGTGCTCTTTCATCAGAGTGGTCTCTCAAGACACGTTCCACTGTATACTGCTTTCTACTATATGATGGCAGCCAGGGTTTGATAACGAATGAAAAAGTAAAGTCACAGCGTATTGGCCAATTCACATAACTTGGTGGGGTGGAGTAACCTTTTGATTATCATATGGACGGTTGGTTTCCTGTCCTTAAGATGAGACATTAAAAACCGAGGTCCCGTGTCACAGTAGGTGTCAGCACGTTAAAGAACCCTCACTGCTCAATGGCCGTAAGTGCCGAGCATAGGCCAAACTTTGAAGCCCTTCACCGGCATTTGGTGATGTCTCTATATGAGTGAAATATTCTTGAGTGAGATGTTAAACAACAATTAACAAACAAAAACGGATGATTCTACTCACTTTCTCTTTATAATAAGCTTCAAAAACAAGTGTGTATTATTACCAACTGGATAAGTGTACATGTAGATACAATGTATTCATAAATTTCAAGATTTTGGTAAAAAGTTTTATGTCCTTTCTAAAAATGTATTTATTTGTTCTTTAAAATTCATAGAAGTACAGAAAAAGATTTTCGGAGGATTGTTCGTTTGTTTGTTTTTTTTGTTTTACGTCCCACTCAAGAATATTTCACTCATATGGAGACGTCACCAAATGCCGGTGAAGGGCTTCAAATTTTGGCCTATGCTCGGCACTTACGGCCATTGAGCAGTGAGGTTTCTTTAATGTGTCGACACCTACTGTGACACGGGACCACGGTTTTTACTGTCTCATCCGACAGACATGAAAACAACCTGCCACCAGCTGGACTCCAACCTCACGATCAAGAGTTGAGCATGCTACCGACTGAGCCAGGCCGGCTCAGATTTTCGGAGGAAGGTACATGTATATTATCATTATACAGCCAAATTAGTCATGCCCAAAAGACTGAATCCTTGCCCTGGGCTAATTAATTTCACAATTTTGGTAGAGAGCTTTATACTCTGCTTTCTTGATCACTTTTTCTCCTCCTTGTACGGGGTATAGAATAAAAAACATTTGTCAGTTTCGTCCCCACCCGATGGTCCGAGGGGGTACAAGAATCACGGAATTCACAATTTGTGTTTCCCTACAGTGTTTCCCTATTTCAAAAACTCTGAGAAGGTAAGACAGCAACAGAGTGTGACAATCATGTCATTACATATACAACTTGTATGTAGGTTAATAACTGTCTGTAGAGGTAGTGTATGTAGGTTAATAACTGTATCTATATAGGTAATGCACATGTATACAGGTAAGATCAAATGGATTGAAAAGGTAGCAAGTGTTTTCATGTCTGCTGGCTGTTATATAGAATTTTATCTGCTCCGTCTGCCTATGTGTGTCTGTCTGTCTGTCTGTCTCTCTCTCTCTCTCTCTCTCTCTGGGCAATATGTTGTGGACAGAGAGACAGGCAGGCAGGCAGACAGACTAAAAGGCAAACGGATAAACACAAACAGACAGAAAGACACTGAGACAGACAAACCAAAATTATCATGTCCCTCAATTTTTTATCTTGAGTCATAAGAGACATTTTTTACTTTACAGATATATTAGCATGTTCAACTAATATATGTATTTTTATATCATTATTGTTGTTGTTTAATAGAACACCGACATCTGCGGTGGGTACAAGTACATGCAAACCTATTAAGTCAGATGCATGTGACTGAACTACGTGGTTTCATTCCTGCACAATTTTGTTTTCAAATATGTTTACCATTATTCTAAGACTGCAAGTTCACATTAGGTATCATGTATAAAACACAAATCCTGTGATATTTCTTCATTTCTGAAGTCACATGTACTATAACAATTCAGATCTCCATGGAAGCAGCTTTTTCAATTTAGATTCTTTTTCTGATCTTAAACAAAAGTACACTGGATGTGAAATGCTAATGTATTCCATCATACTTAAAGATTTCTGTATTCAGACAACTGAAAGTTGAGATGCTCCTCTTTATGACAGCTTAGCAAACATAGCAAAAGGCAAATGAAAAAAAAAAACTTGAATCACCTGGCCTTTTTCTATAGATTCCTCGAGGCTGAACTTCAGCCCCATTCTCTATACAAAACACAGGTTTTTCCTGAAATTGATGAAAAAATCCCTATTTGGTGTACAGACTGTGACCGTTATGAAAGATAGATTATTTCTGGAGGAAATGCATTGAAAAAAGAGAATCCAAATTCACAATTTAAAATGAAGGTGAAATTTTTAAGCTAATCAAATGAAACATGGACATACACGCCATGACAATTGCAATTTAGGGCAAATTTAAGACACAGTGAATATGTTTTTCTGTTGTTAAAGAGTGAAAATAGCCAAGAGCAACAATTTCCAGGTACAGTATGGGCCAGATACATACAGATACTTAGATAGAAATGAGAGACAGAAATATATAAGGCCAACAATAAAAGTAATACAGTAGCATCAGAAAATTTCGTGGGGTTAAAATTTCATTGGTTTTTTTTTTTAAATAAAACAAATCCTATGACATTAAGTTTCATTGAAATAAAAACCGTTTGAAATGGGTCCTATAACTATTACTAGGTGTAATACATCTTTAAAAAATTGTCATTGATAAAAAAAAAAACCAAAATAAGACTAAATTAAATCTACAACAAAATTTTCTTAATCTACACTATATACAGTGGAACCTCGCTTAGTACACCAACCTGCTTGGCTGACCATCTCCCATTTCAAATCTTAAATATCAAATCTCTTATAAATTTCTTGATAAATATTTAATGTGTGCAGACCTCAATTAATATACCATTTTGTTAACCAGAAAACTTTTAGTCAATCATTTCATTTAGGTCGTCTTAGTAACACCTCACTAATCAGACCACTTTGAGTCAATTAGGTGGTTTTTATAGTGAGGTTCCATTGTAACACCTCACTAATCAGACCACTTTGAGTCAGTTAGATGTTCTTAATAGTGAGGTTCCACTGTAACACCTCACTAATCAGACCACTGAGTCAGTTAGGTGGTTTTTATAGTGAGGTTCCATTGTAACACCTCACTAATCAGACCACTTTGAGTCAGTTAGATGTTCTTAATAGTGAGGATCCACTGTAATACCTCACTTATCATACCACTTTGAGGTGGTCTTTACAGTGAGGATCCACTGTAATACCTCACTTATCATACCACTTTGAGGTGGTCTTTACAGTGAGGATCCACTGTAATACCTCACTTATCATACCACTTTGAGGTGGTCTTTACAGTGAGGTTCCACTCTACTCATGGAAAAAACTAAAGCAAGAGAAGAAAAAGAAAAGCTAAACATTTTATGAATTTCATTTTTTTTTTTTGTTGATGAATCCTACATTTGCAGATTTGCAATCTGAAATGAATTTTTGAAAAATAACTACCCTACCAAATTCAATGAATTTCAATTAACTTATCCATCCCTAAAACACAAATGGTCTCAACAATGTCAATCTAAAGTAGATTCCATTGTGTTTTTTCAGGGTTCAATGTTAAACTATTCAAAAATGTTTTTTATTCGTGGCCTTACAAGACATGAACAAGAAAAACATAAAAGCTAACTTACCTGGCTGTACGTTGTCACTTAAGTGCAAGTCTTGATTGTCTCCCTTTGGATGATTCAGGGAACTACATGTATATATCCCTTTTTCAGCAATGTAAAATGTCTGTTCACTTGGAAATATGATAAATCAATCCATTCACTTGACCTCTGCAGCTTCTATTAGCTTTGAAGGACTCACTATAGAAGTGGTCCTATATGAGAGCATAAATGGAACACAGGTCTGGTTGTAACTGAAAGATAATGAAGAATACATGTTTAAAATTATTTTTCTTGTTCATAGTATTCTTGATTTGAGGAATACAGAGTTACCTCCCATCTGCAACATTTGTCTTTCTTTCGAGCAGCTACATGTATCTTGTATTAAACATATTGGACGAAAAACTACGTTTTATTTTTTATTTACAAATTAAACAGCCTGATAAACCCAGCATAACTTAAAAAACATGACAAAATTAACATATGAGGTAAATCAAATTTAACCTAGGTCTGTAGGGTGTATAAGGAATTTTTTTTTTTTTGGCAGAAAAACCAAAATTTGTCCATATCTTGTAAAGATACCTGCTATAAAGAGGAGATAACTCAGCAAATGGGAGATAAATATTATAAGGTGCAAATATGGAATACAGTTACTCTATGAGTATGAGGATAACACAATTTTTATTGTTTCCGAGACACAAATTATTTTTCAAGGCGAAATCAACATAAACAGTTGGTGCCAAGTGGGGACAATAAAATTGATTCTTCACGAAATGTACATACAATAACTGTCATTATATGTCATAAGTACATGAAAATCTATGAATGAAAGGCAACAAATGCTTTGTCCATTGAAAAGAAAATTTTGGCACAAATTTTAATGCAGATATTCCCATGTTTAAATCGGAAGAGTGGAAGGAGAGAAAATCGGTTATATAATGGAAAAACAACCTATGTATTGACAATGCAGCTACATCATACTGTATGATTTTTCAAGACATTGGAATCTTGTCTTAAGAGACCAACCTTTCTACCACTGAAATGTGGTCTCAAGACAGGTGGTATATCAAAAGAGGAAATTTAACAGAATGATTTTCAAAAAGTGGTCTCTCAAGACAGGTTCTACTGCAAGACAAATCTATCACAACACATGACCTCAGTTTGAACTCTATCAATGAACAGATCACAACAGACTGGTCTAAAACAACTGACAGGACCATCTGTATGAATGTTCTGGGTTACGCAATAGCACCTGCCACGGTTGGTTAAAATTAACTCAATGGTTCTTGAGAAAAAATTGAAAATGTGTAAAAGTTAATGATGGACAATAGCAGACAAAAGATGACCACAATACTATGTCGTCTTGGCTCAGTTGACCTAGAAAGCTGCAGTACAGCACCTACTCATTACCCTAAGATAATCAGTACAGATGCATTCAAAGAAATAATTATTTGTGTGAGCGAGAAAATCATCACACAACAATGTTTAAAAAATTGCTGATACTACCAAAAAAAAATTGCTGATAGTACCACAAAAAATGCTGACACTACAAAAAAAAAATTGCTGATACTACAAAGAAGTTGAATGAAGATCTGAATTACCAGGTGTGTGTATAGCAATTTGATTCTGTTTCTTTTATGAATTAAATTACAAATCAGAGGAACTAGCAATCCGACAGATCTATTGTAGATCCCAAGAGATCTCACATATATATATTATTAAGTCTAAATTTTCTGTAGTGTTTCCATGGAGTATAAATATAAATTTGTGCTAAAGTAATGTGTTAACCAGACAAGGTCAAAATGCACAAAGTAAAGTTACTGTGACATAGGGTGTTGTCATTAGTAACCATGGTTCATCATGTCATTATAAATAATTCCTGGGCCCTAAGTCACCAAATTTACTCAATATTCAAGCTAAACTTTTATCTTATCATTTTTACTACATACATGTATAATAGTTAGTAAAAATTTTGGGTTTGAGTGATTAGGAAACGTAATATTATCCATTT
The DNA here is from genome assembly GCA_030159075.1 of Atrina japonica. Taxonomy (NCBI): domain Eukaryota; kingdom Metazoa; phylum Mollusca; class Bivalvia; order Pterioida; family Pinnidae; genus Atrina; species Atrina japonica. The sequence goes on from BROG01000826.1 coordinate 194,950, forward strand.
TTCATGTATAAATTTTGTGTCACACTTATGATGTTCCTGTAAAAAATGGAATACAGTAAAACCTGCTATAGAAGTCACCTCTATATAAAGATAATATTACCTGTTTATAAAGGCCAGTTTTTTCAAGTCCCTTGACTGCATACTTCAACTACATTGAACCTGTGTATAAGGGTCACCTGCACATAAAGGCCAATATTTTCTGGCCCTTTTGGTGGCCCCTATATACAGGTTTCTCTGTACTTTTTTGTAAAACCTAATATACATGTACAGTGAAACCTGCTATAGTGGCCATCTCTATATAAGGATCACCTGTCTATAAAGGCCAGTTTTGAAAAGTCCCTTGACTGCATACTTCAACTAAATTGAACCTGTGTATAAGGGTCACCTGCACATAAAGGCAAGTATTTTCTGGCCCTTTTGGTGGCCCCTATATACAGGTTTTAGTGTACATGTACTCAAACAATTCTGTAATATTTCTGAAGTTCTCTTCAAATTAGCAATAATTTCTACCATTATTTACAACTTCTAGAGAGAACACCAACAAAATACAGACATTGATGCACACATGTAGAGCTAAAAAGACCGGACATACATCGTTACAATGTTCACATTTTTGTAAGGAAAAAATATAAAAGAAAATGCTTTCATTAAGTTCAAATAAATTATCAATTATAAAACTAAACAGCTAGAATCAAGAGGTTCCACTTCTTTATTCAGAACTCTTTTCATTTATGAAAATCCCTGAAAAACAATGTATTAGACTCAAAATCAATGACATGGGCAATTCAGAGCCTAGTCCCATTGTGTTGTTAGGGGCTGCAGGGTTTTAACACATGAATCATGATGTACTAATTTCACCACACTTTTATTATATAAACATGTACTACAGTATTAGGTTTACCATCAGTTTTCAAAGTGCAAAATGATTTTTACTTCCTGTGACTGCTAATCTCTGTATTGTTAAATCCAAAATTGTTTCCTATGTGTGGTATGACTTGGACATTTCTATAACTGGAACAGGCCTGTCAAGTACATCACCATTGAAGCCATCAAATGGTAAATAAAGATATGTGTGTGTCTCAAAACAATTCATCAAGATGTATGTATGTATGTATGCATGCATGCATGCATGCATGCATGCATGCATACATACATACATACATACATACATACATACATACATACATACATACATACATACATACATACAGACAGACAGACAGACAGACAGACATACATACAGACAGACATACATACATACATACAGACATACAGACATACATACAGACATACATACAGACATACAGACATACATACAGACAGACATACAGACAGACAGACAGACAGACAGACAGACAGACAGACAGAGAGAGAGAGAGAGAGTGAGTTCCAAATGTCCCTTATCTACAAATAGGTCAATCCAGATAATACTTCTTTTCTGCCAATTTTTTGAAAAGCTATTGGGTGATGCAATTTCAAATTTTTATGCAAATTTTTGTCAAATTTGGAAATATAGTTTGCACACATGTAAATCTGGATGTAACAGATGACTCGTTCAGATTGTGTATGCATTTAGATGATCAGACAGTGATCGAAATGAGCAAAACATAACGACTGGATTAATTGGGCTCAGCTTGGAACTGTAACTGGCTTTTTTCTTCATTGACCAGCAGGATAAGGATAAATTTTTAAACATTACTTACAAGAAACTAAAACAGCTATATCAAGCATTGGAATCTTATTACTGTATACAAGGAAATTTTCGCCCCCTTTTTATTTTCACCCCTATCGCCCTCAGTGGGCGATTTCAAAACTGGTCGAATTCAAAATGGTAAATTCATCTATTTTTAATAATAAAAGTCTGAGCGAATTTAAAATGGGGCAAAACCATTTGCAAGTGCATTAGGGCGAAAATAAGCCTCTATACAGTATTCATTTACATGAAACATGATAAGGTTTTAACAATATGATATCTTCAATTCTATATCAAGCTGCGAGATACTTTTCCACTCATCTCCTAACATCAATGGCATGATGGCCTGTCCAACTCTGAGGATGGACAAAGCTGTAATTCTAAAAAGTAGTGACTGAATCAATGAATTAACATGCAGTCAAAAGTCATACCAAGACATTCTTTTTAAAAAATATGTATTGGCAGTAACTTGTTCACCCCTAAAGTCACATTTGGACTTGCCAAAGTCATTGATTTGTAGAAGAGTTCATGGTTTCTCAGAGGTTGATGAGTTGAGTAGAGATTATCGACATTGATTTTTCAAGCTGTTCTAGATATAACAGTAGAAAATGGACTTACACTGTAGTTGATATGCGCATCTCACTTACCAATCTACATAGTGGGTGGTCGTAAATAAGTAAAAAAGAAACAAGTCTCACTCTCTTTAAAGCCTGTTCAGATCTATTGATCTTCTTCAGAAATATTCATAAATATTCATAGGAATGATTAAGTCGAACACAGAACCCTCTCTGTGTACCTGCTGTAACATGTACGTACATGTATGTGATGTCAAAGATTACTCCTTAATTAACCTAACCTCGACCATTCTTCTTAATCACAGCAATGAAAATAGATTAGGCCCAAATAGGCTCAATTTTGCAATTCTGTCAGCTAATTTTTGAAACACTATGTCATTGGCTTCTAGTACTGGTACTTTCACTTCAACACAGAATCAATACAGATTTCTACCAACACATAAAGTTCAACTGTAACTTTTTTGCTGTTTACTTTACATGAACTGTCTGCTACTCCAAAAACTATTGAAAAGTACCCCATGACCCTTGGTTTACGGTCCACTCCACTGTCGAGATCATGCCATTTATTGGTCACATTCACCCATAAGGACAAAGATGGATCAGCCCAAGTAGTAATGATACATGCACAGTGGAACCTGTCTTTTGAGACCATATTCTTGGTTCATTAATCCTCTAAATAAAACTTTTTTTGAGAGAGCACCTGTCTTGAGACCACATTCTGAAAACCACTTGGTTAATTAATCCTTTAAATAAAACCTCTTTTGAAAGATCACCTGTCTTAAGAGACAACAATTCAGTTGCCGATGCACCCGGGTGGTCTTTCAAGACAGGTTACACTGTATATAGAAGATTCCACTTTTTATGGGGGATACACGAACGCTTAAATAATTATAGTTGAACTGTCATCATGCGCCAAATGGCTCTACCGTAACAAATGGTGAAACAATTTTATCTTTTTGATGACAAACCATAAATATTAGACAGAAAAAGCCCTACTGAATCAATATTGAGACAGATCTGTACTCTACACATTGATTTAATGTCAAATATTGGCTATTTTTATATTCAACAGTTCTTTATATGCACATCATTCAGAATTTTATGCTAATTATTGAAAAGTTATAAGATAAATTGCTATATCACCCATCTACATAGTTGTGTATGTTACCTTCTTCTTCAAAAAAATAATGATCAATGTTTCACTGTTTGACATACATTAAAACATGCTTCATCTACCACCTGTGTATAAAGACCACCTGATCACAAAGACCACATTTTTTTGCTCATCCCCAATAGCATCATTTGTGTACAAATCAACCATGTACATCATACATATATCATTTCTTCCAAGATAGTTAAGTTCTAAAAAACACCTGTTGAGAGGCAATGGCCTATAAAATCAAATGGTAATGTACTGGGAAATTTGTATCAAATGGGCAGTGGTTTATTATGGCATTTTACAACAATATCAAGCAAGCACTTGCTTCATGAAAAGATATATTTAATAGGATACTGTCCTCCTCATCTTACCCTTTTAATTACCAAGAAGTTGGGTGGTCTTTAGGTCTTATATATTTAGTATTTATCTGTGATTTTTAACAATAAACAAATGACATAGGACAGATCCATTAGACTGATGTACATAACACTGATACAAGGAAATTGATGATTTAATACATGTATGTAGTCTACATACAGGCCTTCATCAGCTATCTACCTCCTCACCTTTGAGTACTCAGATAGACAGTTCAAGTGCTTTATTATGCATGAGCTTCACAGCAAGTATAGGTCTACCAAGGTAAACTGGCACACGTTTGTCAACACGACGAGTCTAATTCTTATCATGACAGGGGTGACAGGTTTATCTTCAACTACAAAATTATTTTTACACAGTAACACAATTTATTCTACCAATTTTATCCTCATTTTTGTACTAGCCCTTTGTAGCATATTTGATTATGTAGCCCTTTGTAGCATATTTGATTATGTAGCCCTTTGTAGCGTATTTGGTCATGTAGCCCTTTGTAGCATATTTGTTTATGTAGCTCTGCGTAGCGTATTTGGTTATGTAGCCCTTTGTAGCGTATTTGTTTATGTAGCCCTGCGTAGCATATTTGGTCATGTAGCCCTTTGTAGCATATTTGGTCATGTAGCCCTGTGTAGCATATTTGGTTATGTAGCCCTTTGTAGCGTATTTGGTTATGTAGCCCTTTGTAGCGTATTTGGTTATGTAGCCCTGCGTAGCGCATTTGGTTATGTAGCCCTTTGTAGCGTATTTGGTTATGTAGCCCTTTGTAGCGTATTTGGTTATGTAGCCCTTTGTAGCATATTTGGTTATGTAGCCCTTTGTAGCATATTTGATTATGTAGCCCTTTGTAGCGTATTTGGTTATGTAGCCCTGCGTAGCGCATTTGGTTATGTAGCCCTTTGTAGCGTATTTGTTTATGTAGCCCTGCGTAGCATATTTGTTTATGTAGCCCTTTGTAGCGCATTTGGTTATGTAGCCTGGTCATGTAGCCCTTTGTAGCATATTTGTTTATGTAGCTCTGCGTAGCATATTTGTTTATGTAGCCCTTTGTAGCGTATTTGGTCATGTAGCCCTTTGTAGCTTATTTGGTCATATAGCCCTTTGTAGCGTATTTGGTTATGTAGCCCTACGTAGCATATTTGGTTATGTAGCCCTGCGTAGCGTATTTGTTTATGTAGCCCTGCGTAGCATATTTAGTTATGTAGGCCTGCATAGCGTATTTGTTTATGTAGCCCTGCGTAGCGTATTTGGTTGTTTAGCCCTGTGTAGCACATTTGGTTGTGTAGCCCTATCTGTACAATCATGTACCTGACAACTACAGGTTGTTATGTAATTACCCCTAGCACTGCTCCGATAATTACACCTCTGTATGGTGTAATGACATTAACAGACAGGGTTATAATTGACTTATGTAAGGCCTAAAATGAAATTAAGTTTGTTTGCTGTTTACCAACCGACCCACGGAAATCACTGCGACTCAGAAAATTTTATTGCCGTTTTCAAAAAAATAATTTTTTTATTGACGATCTTTCTGGAACGTTCAATTACCGTCACAGCTTTATATAGTATTAGTAGGCCTATTACTTCGTCTCGATTTCTGAGAATATACATGTATATATTTTGACGGTGGCAATATTATTTATTCAATGAAACATCGTATATTAATAGTATTTTATCCGAGTAGTGTAAAATAATGACCAGAACGTACGTAACATGACACTAGGGGCCTATCAAGGAACTGCAAATTCATAACAGCCTCTTGTAACTCTTCGATATATTACCAATCCATCTACAGTATTAGGGCATAAATGAGTTCGCGGAAATTTCTGTCCCGATTTTAAGCGATTTTTTTTACGGGGGGTAAATCAGGATTTACCCTAATCCCTTTGGAGATTCTGTCTGGCGGAACAATACGACAGAATCACCAAAGGGGTTTATTCAGATTTTACTCACTCAAAAAATCGCTTAAAATCAGGACATAAAGTTCTGCCTAAGCTACTGCTATAGCCCATTATGACACATGTACATGTATTTTCTCTACGAATACTATTTATAAAAATAGGAAACCAAAAATCCTATGTGATACATGTTTTACTAAGATAAACAATTTATGAAACACCTGTGTAAATTTGTTTGATATGTTTCCTCCTTTCATAAAAGCTGAAGGGAATAATGTTATAGCAAACATAAAGTTACCTCCCGTTTTTTTTTTTCAAAAATATTTGTCAAAACGTAATAATTTTACAAAAACTATATCAAATCTAGAAAATGAAATCAATTAAATTTATACACCGTTTTCTTTAACATAACCCTGTGTACTTCTCTAATTTACATTAGAAATATATTAAAAAGTCCCATGAAAGTTATCATTTTAAAACACGGACTCTGTCATGTCACTGATTGCCAATAGTTGAGAGGTCAAGTTGAGCCTATGATGTAATATTGGCAAGTCTGTTTAACTTGCAACCAGTGAACAAATGCTATGAGATGACCATTGAGATTTGATAGATAATTGTTGTACAGTGAAAACTTATTGAAATTTCACAAATAACCTCTCTCTTCTTCTTGTGTCTGTCTCAAACATTTATGAAATATTAAATGTGTCCTCATTTACAATTGTTTTCATTATAATTTGTACAGAAAATGACTGACAGCACAATGACAGAAAAATTTCCAATAAAATAAAATAATTTCTCTACCTACCTACCCATAGGTAAAAAGGTAGAGTCGGTAAACAGCAAACAGAGAATATTTTATGTCTGGCCTAACCTAGATGTCTTAAAACTTCAATAAAATTGAGGCACCAGAAGCGATTTTTTTCCCCAATTGAAATAAAAAATCACCATTTGCGACATTGACAAAGCAATCCCTGTGACCCTGTCTAAGTGAAATTTTAGATGTCGCTACCAGCGACCACCAAATATGAAATGTAATCTGTAAAGGTGTTTGAGGAACAACGTGGATCAGAAAACACTGCCTTTGGAAGATGACATTACACATGTACATACATATTTAAAATTATAAAATGAGAACGATCTCAAGTGTGAGGCTGAGCAACTGTTTTTGTTTCCGGCACGAAAAATCGACAAAACCAGAAAATGTTACGTCAGACAGAATTCCTTGTTTTCTCACATTTCAATGGTCATGTCGTAAGGAACCTTTTCTCAGCTGCTGGCTTATATAAAAGTAACTGTTACATGTAACACCCTGCTTATGTAGTACATATATATCTGAAAAATCTGTGAATTATGACATGAAGACAAAGAAATAATCATCAGGTGTGCCTAGAATATATGGCCTACAAGCTACTGTGATGCACAAGATGGCACAAGACTATTGATTTTCAAAGGACGTTTTACACAGGTTTAAATACAGATTACAGATGTACGGTTAAAACCCTGCCGATAATTCAAACCTGTATTTGTCATTCATATATATATTCACATACATATACATATCATAGGCGTCGGAACTGGGGGGCTGGGGGGGCTTAGCCCCAACACTTTTTTGGCAACGATAGACATAGGTGTTGAAAATTGGGGCTTAGCCCCCAGACGTTTCTGGCGTGTGTGTGTGTTTTAAGTTGGTTTAGCCCCCCCCACTTTCAATTTGCTTCTGACGCCAATGCATATACAGTTAACTCCATTTATAACAAAGTAAAAGGGAGATAGATTTGAACCTCAATAAAGCCAGATTTTGTTATTCACATTCGGATACATGTGATGTACATGTAGTATAATGAAAGAAATTTACAAGGTAGAGAGATGTCCTTGAGGTAGAGAGATGTCCTCAAGGTAGAGAGATGTCTTTGAGGTAGAGAGATGTCCTAGAGGTAAGAGATGTCCTTGAGGTAGCGAGATGTCCTCGCTGTAACTGGTATTTTGCTATATACAGCCTCGTTATACGTGGAGTTGTCTGTATTTACATGTACCGTATATATTACATGTATATACAATGACTGAAACCTCTTTATAATGCCACTTGTTTTATTTGCCACCTCACTTAACACCAACATTTTTTAAAAGTCCACTTTTCCCATCAATTTTATTTAAGGTTTCCCTCAACCTATTGCTAAACCCCTCTATAAGGCTTGATTTCGGCTGAACAAATGGTGGTAGTATAAGTGTAACTTTTCAGTTTTGCATCTATATCTCCATATGATTTCAAATGTAATTAAAACAACTATATTTTATTTAATTTCTTATAACCTTTAATATATAGTACATGTATGTATACAATAATTATATAGTGAATCAAGGGAACTCTGAGGGTTCAAGAACAAACCAGGAAATTATGATGGTGTTACAGTAACATATAAAAATGTTTTATTTCACATATGAGTGCGGGGGGGGGGGGGGGGACTACTAACTCTCCCAACAAGATTAAGCTATCAGAAAATAAATGCTCCACATGTAATGTTGATAATTTCCCTATAGGGATGTCTGTAATTAACAACACAAGTGTACATTTGACATTCAGTTTAATTCTGGTCGAATTGAAGTGGACTGCAAATGGACTCCTAATTTTGTAGCTGTGGGAGACTCCTCATTTGAAAATCCCAGGGAAAACCCTGTACGTGTGTATATATATATATATATATATATATATATATTATATATATATATATATATATATATATATATATATATATATATACATACATATATATACATACATACATACATATATATAAATATATACACACAAACATACATACATACATGTACATACATACACACATTAGGGTTGTCAGATCGGTCAATTTCTATTAAATGGTTAACCGAATGTTTTTCCGATCGAGTACCCGGTTACTCAGTCACTTTTGTAAGATTGCAGTTGCAGATCTAGACCAATATATTACTCAAAGTAGGAGGTGAAAGGAGATATTTATTTGCCTGAGGAGATATATTATCTTATATTCGGGAAAAAATCTGTGGATCATTTGGAAGGACCTTTTTGTCTTATCTAAAATACCACAATGGTAGCTTTTTTAATATTAAAAATATATATCAACAGACGTAGGTCAACAAGAGCCAATTTTAGTAGCATTTGGTAATATGCTCGCTGATAATATTTCAAGGTTTTGTTTTTACTTAACTCATTCACCCCTAAAGACACATTTGGACTGACCTAAGTGAGTAAGTCATTGATTTACAGAAGAGTCCATTGTTTTTTCAGGGGTTAAGCCAAATTTAAATGGGGGGTTGAACCACTGTACCCATCATGGATTCATCAATATATCATTTTAATTAATGAAACGTTTTAATATTACTATATGTACCGGTGCATAAAGTTGTTTTCTTAATTTCAGGTATAAATAATGGTAAATTATCTTAAAACTAAATTATTATTCTGAAAACAATTCATTACATGTATACATCTCCCAGATATAAAATACAAACTACTCTCACTGGATTTAGAAAATCAAGTGACATGTATAAAGACACTAATTGTTGTATAAACACGTATCTAACGAGAACAGATGGTGGATCAAATCAGTTAGACGATCATTTTTATTTCTAAATTTTTCAATATATATACATTTTATAAATGTTAATTGAACATGAATTATCAGCAGGGTTTTAATATTAGATTTTATTTATGTTCGAGTAACCGAGTACAGATTTAAATATTTGATAATCAAACCATCCGAGGAGTACCCGGTTAACCGGTTACTCGTTGACAACCCCAATATATTATATATATTTATATTATATTCTAAACCTACAATATACATGAACATTGTACTAGAAAAATTACATTAAAAATTCTCCTAGCAGTATCCTAAATGAACTAAGTCTAACCCTGCCAAAATAGAATGTTCTACGGGCACTGGAATAGTTCATTTGAGATTAAGAGGGGAGCAAGATATGATGGATGCTGCAAAGAAGTAGATAACGATTTTTGCTCAATCACTGTCAAACACTAAAGGATTTTCTTCATAAGCACTGCAAATTAACAAGCCAGAGTATGTATCACTCCGTAATCCTGTAATTAGAATAAACAGGTGCCCCTTGAGCTAGTAGCATTATTAAAGTTGAGACATAGAAATCATAACTCATGCTATGTACATCACAAAAGTGCACTGAAATTTTCCATTATTTCTAAACTTGTGCTGCCAATTAAGTCTCTGTTTAATTTGTAAACAATATATTGGTTGCCATGGTTTATGATTATTTGCTTACTGCTCCTGATTTTGAGTGGTTATTTTATCAGTTTCAGTGAGTTATACATCAAATGAGAAAATATTCAAAATTGGTCTAAAACTTTCTTACCATACAGATCATGAGTACACACATCTATATTATCAATTTATCCATTTCCAATTGTTTGAGACTCTTTATAAGTCTTTTATTTTACTCTTAAAAGTCTTTTATTTATATCTAATGGTTTCACAATTTTTAAAAAAGAATGCCTTAATTTGACATGAACGATACCATATGGACCTAGGGAGAAAGATGATTATCAAAGGTTGGTCTGGATGTTCATTTATAAGACAAAATGACATTGATAATAACTTATTCTCTCAATTTCCAGACACAGAAAAATAAATTCAAAATTTTATAGATTATCGCCACAAGATTCAGAAACATGGATGCTGTTATAACCTGCTGAACACTGCTGTCAGTAGAATGTGTTTACATTAAACTCGCAGAAATAAAACAATGTGAAGGGAAAGACTTCAATTAACTACATCAGAAAGTTACATTCTTGCACTTCAAGACATTTGGGGAAAAATGAGCATGTTTTTTCCCCAAGAGTATAAGACAAACACTTCAAGACATGGTACACCATTTTTCAAACAGTACTTTTCATTTCAATCTCAGTATTTCACTTAGTAACCCCATTATATTTTCAGATGTGTACTAAAAAATACACACTTGCATAATTACATACATTTAGTATATACAGTGAAACTTGAATATAATGACCTTCTTAAGGATTCCAGAAAACTAGTCTTTATAGGAAGGTGGTCTTTATATAGTAGTTGATTTATACACAAATGATATTACTGGGGGCAGCAAAACGGTCTCTGTGACCAGGTGGTCTTTACACACAGGTGGTCTTTACACACAGGTGGTTGCTAAAGCAGGTTTGACTGTAAATGTGAGCCAGGTGATTTATAATGTAAAAGATGTTTCATGTATTTGTGCCAGTAAACATCACAGTTAGATGTATGGGGTATTTAACTTATCAACCCCTGAAAAATAATGGACTCTTCTGTAAATCAATGACTTAGACCAGTCTAAATGTGTCTTTAGGGGAGACACATGAAATAAATGCGATAATATGAATGTTTCACAAATTGTGACACAATAAAACAAGCCCTTAATCAGGTTTTTTTCTCAATCATCCAGAAACAGGGGCATGCATCTGTCCAACTAGGAATTTTGTCGTGTTTTTCCAGATATTGGGAAAAATCTAACTGCATTAGAAACATATATATAAACAATTTCTCTAATATATAAATTTATCAAAATAAACAGATGGCTTTATATTGTTTGCTAAAAAGATTCAACAACATTAATTTTGTTGTAATTTTCTTTGTTTATTTTTCAATTAATCTCATTTTTACTTAGAGGTTAAAATTAGGAATCTTCTGGCCTCAATATTGGGAAAATTGTTACTATTTTGTTATCTATACACCTTGAAAAACAAAGGACTCTTCTGTAAATCAATGACTTAGGCCAGTCTTTCAGGGCCAATGGGTTAAAGTTCCATCTGTCTTGAGGTGAACATCCAGTGGTCACCGCCTACCAGACCACCACTCATTTTTATTCCTGCAGTTAATACATTTCAGGAAAAACAAGCAAATGCACCCAAGTCACTGGCTATGGACTACATGTAGATCTTAAACCCATAAGGCCTCAGGTTGAGAAAAATGTATGGTAATCGACCACTAGTCCTGCACAAGTGAAAATGGCTTGGGGACGAATAGTTAAGATTGAGTACTCATCCCCATTCATTTTAGTTCTAGATCTATAACATCTTACTTCTTAGCCTCTACAGCTTTCCATGAACATGACACTTTTAAAATCCTTTACTGGCACCATTTTAATTAATTATAAGTCCCATATCAGATATAGTTAGTCCTAATAGTTCCATAAAAGTTTATAAAAAATTGGGACAAGCTAAAAGTGTTTAGGGATGAGTGGCTTTCAAAATCAGTGAGTGATTTTAATTTTTTTTTCTCCCATCAGGACCATATAGGAAAATTCAAATGATAGGCTTTTAGCTATTTCAAATGTGTCAGTAAAGGCCAATTAAGGCAAACATATAGATTCTACAGGGGTTCAAAATTCAAAATATCCGAGACTTGGTAAATTCAGTTTCAGACTTGGCATTTTGAAATACCTGGAGTCCACGGGACTTGCCTCATCTGCATTCATTTATAATTTCACTATATTACATATTAACAAAATTCAGCACGGACTATGAACTTTCTCATGTGGACTTGTCAGAAATTTTCTTTCCAAGTCCCGGACTAACATATCTAAAAAACAATTTTGAACCCCTGATATACCTTAGACAGGTGCCCTTTATATATATGTAGAGGTTTTTACATTATAAAAAAGTTAACAAAGGTTATGTCTGAATGGCCTTTATAGGCAGGTGCCCTTTATACAGAGTTGACCTTTAATACAAGTTTGACTATACTTGCAGCAGCAATAAAGAGGGTATTTTAAATTAAATGTGTACCTACAATGTACTATGAAGATATTTTAAAATCTTTACTTTATCTTTCAAATTTTAATGCAAAGTGTATAAAAAAGGTCATTTTAAGTGTGAAAATTAACAATGGATAAAACTGCCTCCACAGTAAGTAGATGTTAAATTTCCAGTCAATGAATACATCTCTTATCAAGGATTGAACTACAATAAAAATGGGGGAAAGAAATATCAAAGTAGAAAAATACATACAGTGTACATGTACTGTGTTATTTGCCAGTGTAAGTAATGCGACCTGTGCTCATGTGCACCATGATATGGTAACTTTGTTGCCACTGTAAGTCATGTGACATGAGCACAGAGCACAATGATATGGTCACTTTGTTGTAGCTGTAACTTCTGTGACCAGTGCACCAAGAGATTGTCACTTTGTTGCCACTCTAAGAATGTGACAAGCGCAGCCATTAGTTTGTCACATTAATCTGATAATTTTGTTTACTGTATAGTTGTTTAATTTCATGGAGAGAAAATTTCATGTTTTTCTGAAAAGTGCTTATTCACTGGTATTAAATTTCACACAAGATTAGTTGCAAATTGTCTTTCTGATACTTCATAAGTGTAAGGTATTATATTCATGGGTATTTCATTTCACAGAATTGTCTTTGACCGTGAAAATAGCAAAATTAAATCCCCTACGAATAAAAGCAACTATACAGTAGTTGCTTCAAATTTTACATATAAACAAAAATTACAATGTATATTTACTCCAGTTAAAAGCACAGTGTCTACTCTAGAGTCCAAAAACATGTTGAATTTCATTTAATTTCATTTTAGCTTGAGGATTTTCAGTTTAGCTTATAGATTTTAAATCCACAAGCTGAAATTAGCCTGTGACAAAAAGTTACAAAAATATCCTTTTGATCCCTGATTTTCCCCTTATCAATATCTATTGACAATCTATTTTCCCCTTATCAATATCTATTGACAATCATTTGTTCTTCATAATCCAGCGATTATCCTATCTCCTAAATTCTGGATCCAGGGTTTGCAAAAATGGAGAAAATATACTCTGGATCCAGAGTTTGCAAAAATGGAGAAAATATACAACATCTTAATCAATACTAAATATTAATTTGAAACATTTGTTTACAAATTCTTTATTCTTTATTTGAAGGTCCAAATTGAGAATTTTTACACGTTTTTGGAGAAAATAAAAGCTATGGGTCCTGAAAATCCCTGTAATCATTCAATCAATGAGAAAACTTCACCATGTGCCAGTGAGCTCAACAAGATTTTTCATAGGGGGAAAAATGAGATAAGGGGAAACAATAATGATGGCCGTTTGATACAGATATATATAATAAGTATACTATTTTGTCCCCGACGCAGAAATCTCACAGTCAGCAAAATCTTTTCAATAGGCGGTTGATTTTGCCTGCTGCCGGCTCTTATTGAGAACACTGTGTGTTGATATTTCAAATTACCAAAAATAATGTTTCTAATTTCACTTACATTGTATAAAATATGTACATGTAATAAAACAGATAAAAGTTGTAATTTAGCCCAAAAAGAAAGAGAGACTAAAGTCCCTTTCACACATTCATGGATGAGTCACTGGATCAACACTCACTGTTAATCTGTGACGATCTGTGACAATCCACCATCACCATGTACACATCCTGCGTTTATACTTACATGTATAGTGTATACAGTATATGCCATCATGACACTAAAATTCTGCTGACATCAGCTTCTGCCTTACTTTATCTTAATAAGAGTTATCTCCCTCAATGAAAAATCAATACATTTAATTTTTGTATTGATGCGAGTGTTAAAAGTGGTCCTACATATAGTGTGCTTTATGGAGAGCAATGTACATGCACCTATGTTATGTATAGAAGGCTATGATCAAAATAATCATTCCAGTTTATTTTTCCTGCTGGTATGATTAATATCATGATAAACATTAAATATCAAATGCATGAACAGAAATAACACACACTGAATCACCTTGAACAAGCTTCAGTTTTAGGGCACCTGTACTTTTTTGACTTGTTTCGAAACTATTGAACAATAAGTCCGAAATATGAACACTGAACTCAAAACTAGTACTATAAGAATCAACAGTTTATGCAAAATTAATATTTTGATCTTAATTAGTTAATGCAGGTCTTTTAGATTTAAAAGGACTAACACTGAGGTCAAATAAAGTCAAACTTGTCTTAGCGACCGCCCTCATATAACGACTCCCTGTCCATAACGACCGTATTTGGACCGCCCCTTGAGCATTAATATATATCTTCCCCTTATATAGCGACCACCTGCCTTACGCGACCAGCGACCGATGTATTTCGCCCGCCGGTAGTTATCTTACTTGTGTATAGGGACTGCTTACTGGTGGAAGGGAGATAACTCGGAGATAGTTCTCACGGGATATTGCGAGAACTAATTAACAACATGGCACAACACACCAAGAGGTGTCAATTAATGCCCCGGATGGTAATTAGGCAATCAGACATGCTTTCTGACTGGGTGTTTTACAACAAGGAAATAACAATCATCACTGACTGATTGATGTTTTGTTTTCCATCGTAAATTGTAGACCTAAGTTTCTGGTGATGATTACTTAATCAGCAAAAGACTTAAAGACTTAAAGAAAATAATAAAATAAAAAAGGACACGCTTTGTGACAAGGTGTTTTTACAAACAGGAGCATTTAAATTTCATGGCTAAAGGATTGATTGTTTTCTCATATTAAGGAATGCAATGGGGTAATTAACTTACATCTTATCTTATGGAACATCACTTGATAAGCATGTCAACATCTCAATCCAGAGTAAAATCACAGGCTTTCCTTACACTGGATTATGTGTAATAAAATGAAAATTAAATAAAATTCATCTATCTACAACTTTCTGTCTGTTCTTACACATCTGTGTGACTTAACAACACAGATCACCACCTTTGAGCAGTTTTTACGCGGTTTGTTTCAGTTTTAATAATGTGCCATATCATGGCCTATGCGTGATGTACATAATACAATTTCATCATAAATTAAGTAAAACATTGAATTATTTCTTATTCTCATTATTTATATTTTATACATGTTTTACATTGTATTAGTATATGGATTTTTCCTATGCCTATTTTAGGTCCAATTACACTTACGGGCCCATTCTGTATATATACATAATTGAAATGAAATGGAAAATTACTGGTCAGTTTACTGGTCATTTGGACCAGTTATCAGATAGATTTCACCTCACTTTTATAAAATTTACCTGTTTTTCTGGTAAGTTTAAGTGAGCAATTTTACTTGCTTTCAGAAAACTAATTAGGAATTTATTCCACTTCCGGCAAACTTGTGAGTTACACTACAACGTCACGGAATGGCCTTAGTATGACTACTATCATGGCGGAAATTAAAAGTGGACGGAAAAGCGAGCCATATTTATCGCTGTTACAATAACAAAATTTAGCGAAAAAATCATTAGTTTTTGACACTTTTAAAATATATGAAATCATTTTATTTAAATGCAGTCATATAACGAACATGATTTGGGCTTTTTCAAAGTGTCATATTTATGAAGGGATGGCTTAGTTATGCTTGATTTAGTGTATCACGCCTTATTTTGAGTTTTTATCTTTTAAGTTTTTCTTTCGCATGTTCACCTGTTTCATAAACAAAAAAGAACGACCGCCTGTGATGCATGCTAATTTTAATCCTTAAAATACCTGCTTACTTCACACCTTCCAGTATATTGCCATGTCTAATACTAGGCCTACAGTGAAGCATGTACTTTGAAACTGGAGTCCTTGTTGTGATGTCACACAAAGCTCCGCCCTTTTCTGGCTACTAGAGCTGTTCGTAAAGGTGAGTTTTGCAGTTTCTTGCTAATATATCGAAAACGCATGCACCCATTTTGATCGGGTTTTTGATGTTGTTCTTAGAATGATGAGTTCTATAAATACAGAAATTTTCATTTTTCACTCAGGGTGCTCTTTAACTCATCACCCCCTGAAAAACAATGGACGCTTCTGTAAATCAAGCATGCACCCATTTTGATCGGGTTTTTGATGTTGTTCTTAGAATGATGAGTTCTATAAATACAGAAATTTTCATTTTTCACTCAGGGTGCTCTTTAACTCATCACCCCCTGAAAAACAATGGACGCTTCTGTAAATCAATGATTTAGATCAGTCCAAATATGTATCTAAGGGTGAATGAGTTAAGTCTAGCTATAGACCAATGTCCCCTATAGGCAAGATCTTCAAGTTGACATGGGATAAATTTTTATTTTTATAACAACAAGGAATAAATTTATACAAATGTTTAAGTCCAGACACGTATGCCGGACACTGGTGCGACTTAATATGCTGACAAGGTCAATAAATATTATCTGTTTATTTTTAAACATTTCAGTCACTGGGTCAAGTAAACACAGACAGAAAATGGACAGATAGGTGATTTGTACTCAGACATTAAGGGAGTGTTTGAATGACCTTTCAACAACAATAACATACTTTCATTTCTACATGCATGTGTATATGGTATGTATTATATCGTAAAATTTGTACATGTACATACATGTATGAGTGTGCATGTATGTGAGTTTGGACATGTGTGTGTCACTGTATATGTGTGTGTGTGTGCACAATAAGGCTAATAAATGCATGTATGTTAAAACAAAAGACCCTTTCACGATAACTGCATTCCTGCTAATCCAAGTGGCATCAATACATTTGAGCAGTTTCGTGTCCAAGACATGTCGTAACAATACAAATAGTACCCAATAAAAGACAAATTGTTCTCTGTGTACAATTCGTATTTCATTAGGTATGATTTGTGTTGGGTACGAAACTTCTTGATTCCACTCGGAAGTGTTAAGTGGGCAGGTGAGATTAGTAGGAACACACCTATTGTTAAAGGGTTAATTTGTAAACTCAAGATTTTTAAAAAGAAGCACACTTTACTGATTTAGGTATTGGTTTCAGCTCTGTGAAAGAAGTCAAAATTTATAGCTGGTGACATTTACATGTACATTAACCCTTTTAACTTGCGGACTTCAATAGACTGGTCTTAAACAATAGAAAACAACATACCATTCAGGAACTCAGGGTGAACGGGTTTAGAGTCTTGACAAAATGTAAAACAATTAAACAAGTCTCTAGTCTCTATAGTACAGTACTACTTACATAACCTTCTTGAAGTTCAAGTTCCCATATGACCTGGGTAAAAATTCCTATAAAATGTGTTTCTTGCTGATTATAATATTAATATATCTACAGTAAAACTTGTATATAGGGGCCACCCAAAAGACCAGAAAATATTGGCCCTTATGTGCAGGTGACCCTTATACACAGTTCAATTTAGTTGAAGTATGCAGTCAAGGGACTTGAAAAAACTTATAAACAGGTAATCCTTATATAGAGGTGGCCACTATAGGAGGTTTTACTGTATATATTTCAGTTTACATGTATCATGAATGATTAAAGTTAGGTACTTGATGCCAAACTTCCATGCAAACACATCCATAAGTAACTGGAATAGGTCAAGCGTTCAAGATAAAATAACCAAGTACCTGCTGAAGAATTGCCAATCTCACCTGTAGAAAATAAATTTTGGCAATACAAACTGTAGAAAATAAATTTTGGCAATACAAACATTGACATGTAAAAAGTTCATGTGACTGGTGGTGAAAAAATTTCATATGAATTAATCAACAATACCTTGAAAAAATTTCATATGAATAATTTCTTATTATGCACAGTCCCTTTTCTAGAGTTAACACAGAGCAATTCGATGAAAAAAAAATCCAAATTTGTGTAAAGCCGGCAACCGTAATGAAAAGTAAATCAATGCAGGAAGAAATGCATTTTAACTCATTCACCCCTAAAGAACATTTGGATTAGCCTATGCCAGTGGTTTATAGAAGAGTTCATTATTTCTCAGGGGTGACATCAGCATTTTTACTGAGATCATATTATTTCCAGAGTTTCCAAATTAGATAAAACAACAGGCACGCGTAGCATTTGGGTGTTGTCTAATAAAATGAAAATTGAACAAAATTCATCTATCAAAAGTTGTGGATACATATAGATGAATTATATTTAATTTCCATTTTATTAGACAACATCCAATACTATGAGCCCCTGTGGCAAAAACCTGCATGAATCACCCAATTTTATTTCAAATAAGAACAATAATGACAATGAAAACATCACAACTTTTTCACATTCTTAACCATTTATATCACACGTGAGTAGCTTATAGGCCGAATTTCTATGACGATTTTAAGTTATTTTTTATTTTGGTAAAATACAAAAAAGTAACTTAAAATAAGAGCAGGCATTCGGCTTAGCATGAGTATTGATGGCTCATTTATTATGCAATAAACTACATAGATCAACAATATGATTATAAAATCTTGGATTTATAAACATTGTTTCATCTTCACAGCCAGATTTTGCCAATACACAGTAAGCGAAAGATACAAAACTCAACCAAAGACTCATTAGTATATTAATTGTGTGCAAGGATCGTAAAGAGTCCAGGCAATTACTTTTAACATGAATTCTGTCACAAGTGTATAATGTTAAAAAATAATTGAAAAACAACATTCTAAAACAAATTTATAATATCTAAAAACTCATAAAGGAAGCGTAACTGACTTTTAATTACATATATTTCAACAAGTCTTCTAGACCTATATTTCTCAATGAATTGTTACTTTATTTTCTTCAATTTAAAATACAAAAATTTACAAATAAAAGTGTGATTTGGAAATTTCAATCTTGAAGTTGAGTTTATGTTGCTGAAATGCACATACATGTGTATAATTTGTTGTTAACCTAATACTTCAAAATGTGCTTTGACTTGATCCCAATAAACAACTTACTGGTACCATAAATTATCATACTGTAACATTATTCAGTTGATGGAACATCAACTTGTAAAAAGGGCCGAGTGATGCTGAACAAAATATATCTGTCAAATAGTTTCCACTTTACTGAACAAGTTGTAAGACCACAGGGACTCCACTAGATTCTGTTTTTACTCTGGTAAGTTTAATATATGTGTACATGTACCGGTGTATGTACTAACCAACCTAATACCAGTTTTATTTTTTCAGCAATTTTTAGTGCTCCGATTTTCCCATTGAACCATACAGGTGTTTTTGAACAGCAATCCCCTTTCTTCATGCAAATTTTCATAATATGACCTTTAATTGTGTGTAGTTTGAAGGAAATCAGTTTATTAGTAAAGGAGGAGCTGCGATTACAAGGTATCACATGCATAAATTTAGTTTAAGAATGGAAATCCAAAGGGACATAACTCTAGTAAAACTTATTGAACAGCAATCCCCTTTCTTCATGCAAATTTTCATATGTTATTTCATTGTGTAAAATTTCACTGATATCAATTTATCAGTGCAGGAGGTATTGCGGTGACAAGGTGTCATGTGCATGCATATGGATAAAAAAATCCACGTGCAAAGGGTCATAACTATGGACCATAACCATAAAATTTGGAAAAGCAATCCCCTTTTTTCAATCAAACCTACATGACTGAAATTGATTCATCTATATAGGAGCTGCTGCAATGGCAGGCTTACAGACAGATGGATGGAAAGGCTGATTCAAATGTACCCACCCCACATATTTGTTATGGGTGGCAGAAGTTCATCCCTTATCAATTAAAATTTTTGATAAACATTGATAAACATTTGCAATGAATCTGTTTATTATGCAGCCTCATGTAGATATTGTCATCTTTCACTTGATAAAGGCCAGGGGGCTGAAAATTTGTGAATACTGAGTGTGTTTACAGTTTTTTCGCATAACAATATTTCTCTTTGGAGGACATTATACAATTAGGCCAGACATAAAATATTCTCTGTTTGCTGTTTACCAACTGTACCCTTTTACCTATGGGTAGGTAGCTAGGGAAATTATTTTATTTTATTGGAAATTTTTTCTGTCATTGTGCAGTCAGTCATTTTCTGTACAAATTATAATGAAAATAATTGTAAATGAGGACACATTTAATATTTCATAAATGTTTGAGACAGATACAAGAAGAAGAGAGAGGTTATTTGTGAAATTTCAATAAGTTTTCACTGTACAACAATTATCTATCAAATCTCAATGGTCATCTCATAGCATTTGTTCAATGGTTGCAAGTTAAACAGACTTGCCAATATTACATCATAGGTTCAACTTGACCTCTCAACTATTGGCAATCAGTGACACAGTGAGGCAGTGTTTATAATAAAGTGCATGGTGCAGTGACAGAGTCAGTGTTTTAAAATGATAACTTTCATGGGACTTTTTAATATATTTCTAATGTAAATTAGAGAAATACACAGGGTTATGTTAAAGAAAACAGGTGTATATATTTAACTGATTTCACTTTACTAGATTTGATATCGTTTTTGTAAAATTATTACGTTTTGACAAATATTTTTGAAATTAAAAAAAAATAATGGGAGGTAACTCTTATGTAACTGTCTACACGATTTTATGTTTGCTATAACATTATTCTCTTCAGCTTTCATGAAAGGAGGAAATGTATCAAACAAATTTACACAGGTTTTTCATAAATTGTTTATCACATATAACATGTGTCATATAGGATTTTTTGGTTTCCTATTTTTATAAATAGTATTCGTAGAGAAAATACGTGTCATTCTGGGATATAGCAGCAGCTTAGGCCGAACTTTATGTCCCGATATTTTGAGTGAGTAAAATCTGAATAAATCCCTTTGGAGATTCTGTCGTGTTGCCGCGCCAGACAGAATTTCCAAAGGGATTAGGGTAAAATCTTGATTTACTTCTCCCCCCTAAAAAAATCGCTTAAAATCGGGACAGAAAGTTCGGCGAACTCATTTATGCCCTAATACTGTAGATGAATTGGTAACATATCAAAGAGTTAAAAGAGGCTGTATTTTGAATTTGCAGTTCCTTGATAGGCTCCTAGTGTCATGTTACATACGTTCTGGTCATTATTTTACACTACTCGGATGAAATACTGTTAATATACGATGTTTCATTGAATGAATAATAGCGCCACAGTAAAAATATATACGTGTATATTCTCAGAGATCAAGACGAAGTAATACTAATACAATTTAAAGTTGTGACTGTAATCAAACGTTCCAGAAAGATCAACAATAAAAAAAAAATTTTTTTTTGAAAACGGCAATAAAATTTTCCAAGTCGCGGTGATTTCTGTTGGTCGGTCGGTAAACAGCAAACGAACTTAATTTTATTTTAGGCTTTATTGCCCTTGTTTTGAGTTGACATTAATATTTGTCCACCTGAGAGGTGTTATGTCACCCTCGGGTGATATAAATTATAACACCTAAAGGGTGAGCAAATATTCATGTCAACCCAAAACAAGGACAATTTTTGTTTTATTATACCAAAAGGCATTAAAACTAAACTAACAAACTGACCTACTTAAGTTCATAACGATTGTAACACATGTCACATAGCACCGTTTTTTAATCTTTAGCCTCCATCAAGACTGACTACAGCAAATATATTTGACAACGATGTATCAATGCTGTCAAATCATTAAATTTTCGGCTTTTTTCTCTCCATTCCAGTCTGCATCGAACATGATGAAACGGATATTTTATCTGCTAGAGGTTACACCTAATTTAGCCTACTAACAAGATGGCTATCAATGCTGCGCTCAAATCATTAAATCGTGAGTTCGAGTCCCGCCGGCGACAGGTTGGTTTCCTGTCTTTCTGAGACAGTAAAAGCTGGAGGTCCTGTGTCTAGGTGTCGGCACGTTTAAACCCTCACTGTCAATGGCCGTTGCCGATAGAAAATTTGAAGCCCTTCACCGGCATTTGGTGACGTCTGCTATGAGGAAATATTCACCGTAATCAATACCACATAGCCAAACAAACTAAAACAAGACCAACCGTACACTCATCCATTTCTGCGCAGGAGAGGATGACATAAATCACCACAGAGGGTGACATAAACATTTCAGGGTGACATGAATAAATGTTTTAGATCACATGATACAGTTTTAGATTAATCAAAAGTAAAGATACATATTAGAGGTATAATAATGAATTTTGTTACTTCCAAGTCTTCAGATCAAAACCATATTGTCAGTTAAATAAAAGAAGTTATAAATTTCACAAGTTTTGGCTTTATTCTTTTGAGTAAAATGACCATAGGTAATATTTTCCTAATTTGACCCATCGCAAAAAATAATTCCCCATTGGAAGGGTACAGGACCCTGTCCCAAAAAGGGTCTATTGACCCCTGGGTAGGGAAAAAGTGTATGGCAAGACAGGGATTTGAACCCAGGCTTCCCTCAATCCGGACTGGTGCCTAAAACCACAGGAATGACGCAATAAATTATGTTTCTTTATTGCCAGTCTTAGATTACTTATATACAACCAGGGTGAGAAAAAAATTTGAAAAATCACTTGTCCTATGGAAAGAGTGATATTGAAAACCACTCGTCCAAAGACATCTTCAGCTAGTCCCAATTTTTAGATCTATTTGTTTATTTCTCCGATATGGGATTTACATTTATCATTAATTAAAATGACAATAAAGGATTTTGAAAGCAGCGTTAATGCTAAGTTTTAGGGCTATACAGTAAGATGTCACAGATCTAGAAGAATATTACATATCATTGGGGACGAGTACTCACCCCTAACTACCGTACTTGTCCACATGCCATTTTCACACATCCAGGAAAAGAGAATGAGTACATTTTTCTCGCTCTGACAGTAAACAACAATAAATACTGTACATGTACACATGCACATTCAATGTGAAAAGGAAAATATATGTACTTTATCAGCATTTTTGTCACACAATTTACTTGTGGTCATATTTTGTACGATATCACAACAGTCCTGACATGACTGTAGACAGAAAGCTAGATCAGAAAAAACTTAAAAATTGTTGATTGGTTTAATGTTCTATGAAGCATTTTGACCAATCGAGAGCCAGTCGGTAGCGCGCTCAACTCTTGATCTTGAGGTCGTGGGTTTGAGTCCAGCTGGTGGCAGGTTAGTTTCATGTCCTTCGGATGAAACAGTAAAAATCAAGGTCCTGTGTTGCATTAGGTGTCGACACGTTAAAGAACCCTCACTGCTCAATGGCAGTAAGTGCCAAGCATAGGCCAAAATTTGAAGCCCTTCACCGGCATTTGGTGACATTTCCACATGAGTGAAATATTCTTGATTGAGACATTAAACAACAATAAACAAACAAAACTGACCGATCGATGTTACAGGCCAGCACTGCATTTGTATGGTCAATCCAATCATGAATATGATCCATACCTAACCGTCTCCAAGTCCAAATAAAAACTGGCTGTTTATATAGTAAGGCTGAACAGGGATTAATATCATCAACATGCGGATCCTGTAAAAGGACCCATTCCCAATGCAAAATCTACTATTTTTTCCCAATTCTGAGCAAAAATTTCCCAATTTTGTTTACCATGTCATTCACATTCATTATAAAACTATATTAAAAAAAGAGAATTTAGTACATGTACATGTATGTACTGCACTTTGAAGTTTTCAGATAAAATCCATGTTGTCAGTTAAATAAAAGAAGCTATACATTTGTAAAATGATTCACAAGTTTTATGCTTTATTCTTATAACTTAAAGACCCATGTTTTTTTTCAAAATTTGGCCCATTACAGCTTAAAATTCCCAAAAAGGAGGGTACAAGACCCTGTCCGAAAGAGAGTCTATTAACCCTCTGCTGAATTATTGAGACTTAACACAGTATACATCTCAGGGGTTCAAAATTCTTTTTAGATACTCAAGTCCAGGACATGGAGAGTAAATTTCTGACAAGTTAAATTGAGAAAATTCAAAGTCTGTACTGAATGTTGTTAATACAGTGAAATTAAATGAATGCAAGTATTTGTATAAGCCAAGTCCGAATTAACCAGTCCAGGACTTCGGACTAGGGGAATATTGAACCCCTGCATCTAGGTGGCATCTATAATCTACATTGTATCGCAATGTCTCCTAATTCAGTGCATCATCTAATTATGCGCTCTATGCTAAATTCACTGTGTATACCAGCGTTTACATATTTCTAATAGTCGTGACATTTACATGATTAACATTATATATTTGGTTCCAGTTAACCTAACATGCATTATATGCTTACTTTGGTGCAATTTAGATGGACACCAGTGAAGATTTATAGAGAATGGACGAGATTAAAGAGACTGTCTGCTGCTGTGCTGGGTTTAAGATACTGCCAGAGTCCTCCGAAGGCACTAAAGTTCGTTCTAAAGTAGTATTTAGTATTACATCATACATGTATGACATATTAAAAAAATATTTTAGAATTAAGCCAAAATTATTTTTATCATGTTTTTCTTTTGTTTTTTTTTTATGTAAAATAAACTGATTATTTATTATTTACCAAGCATGGCAAAGTTCTCAGCACTCGATTTAAGACCCCTTTTTGATTAAAATTTAAGGGACAAATAGGTGTTTATATATTTTGTCAGATTAAAAATAACACTTTCTTGAAACAATCTATACACTTTCCACGTGATCTCTGATGATGACCTACATTTATGATGCCTTCAAAGCCAGGTACGCTCATGGAAACAAATATATTAATGTATAAATAATGGACGAAGCGCACAGAATTAAACGACTTTAATAAGGTTGAAGAAACATGTGGGTATCAGAGTTTAAACCATAATTTTATTGTTGATTCAGCACACACAGTACTAATATGTGTATCAACTGATTGCTGAATGATGACTTTACATGTGTAAACAATAACAATTTGATTTTGAAATATCTTAACTTATTGATACAACAATTAGCTCAAGGGCACAAAATAGGCTGACAGCATTGTACATGTATGCATGCAGATGGAAAATGTTGTACTTTTATTGTGTTTATTTTGATAAGTGTTCGACAAACATCTCAAAAGTCACTAACCTTTCAAAGTAAAACCTATGGCTCTGTAGCCTGTGGGATCTGGACTCAAGTGTAAGTTGTTTGATCTAGACTGTCAACTAAATCTACTTCAAGTTCTGAATATGTTTTCGTGGATATGTCATCATATGAATAAAGTTCTAATTCTAACAGTAAATTTGGTAATGTCCAGTTCCTATTGTTTCCCTTCTTCAACGTGTCTAAGTGAGAAAAACTCCACTGATGTGAATGTCATGTTCACACGTGTGTAGACACAAGATTTTCGTCTGCTGTAGGGTCAACCGGAAGTTACAAAATCAACATAGGATTAGACGAGAAGGATCGTTAGTTTTCGTGCCAAATTACTTTCAGCGGCGGAAATAAAGAATTTCTAACCGATAAACATCACTCTTTCAAAATGAAATAATATACTTGTGTTTCTTCAATATTGAGGTTACAAATGAACGGATAAAACAATTCAATGAGGCCAAGTGCACCTGTCCTCTCGCTTGTTATGGCAGGTTCAGCTGCGAGATTCGTTGTTCAAACCTGTCTTATCTGCCCATACGAATTACGTTTGTCTAACTTGTATTTGAAAATCAGACTTACCTATGTTTGTGACATGGTCTTGTGCTTTGAGTGGGTCTAAAATAACTTAATAACACACAATCAGCCCTTCCATTGTAAGCAGGAAAACTAATAAACACACTCGTTCCACTTTTCTTGTGCATGCGCAGTCGGCACTAACACGGACAAAACGAGTTTCTGACCTGTAACCTAAAAAAACTTTATATCTAGGTCAAGGGGATTTTACACGACTCGCGATCTAAATATTCATATTCCGAAACTGCTAGGAATTAACTGGTATACCCAGCACCCGTAAAACGAGGAAAATATGACAAGAAAATAAACGTTCACGTGTGCGCTTCCTACGTTTAATGCCTGTTTCGTTTAAACTGTATTTTATTTCTGAAAGTACAACAAGTTACATACATTTACAATCTGCAGGTACAAATTATTGGGGATTTGAAAACAAGAAAATTCTTATATAAATTCATCTCACCGCGGTATTTGACCGTGCAAAAAACAGACATCGGTCATTACAATGAAATACACATTAAACACATTTTTATAAATATCACAACTGAAGTTGTTCCTAACAATTATTACATCAAAATTTGTGGAAAAAGACATGATGCCTGTTTGGAGATAGAGATTAGGCTTAGGGTTAGGATAAGGCATTTTATATCTGATATAAGTTTCATGATATATCTTTTAAAAAAATAATAATAAGCTCTCTCTCTCTCTCTCTCTCTCTCTCTCTCTCTCTCTCTCTCTCTCTGTGTGTGTTTGCGCGCGCGTATGTGTAGGTGTGTGTGTTTTACCTGAGTATATAAGAAACATTTTAGACCTATAGCCTAAACACATTTATATAAAAATACGTACAAATGTTGTTTATTTTTAAATCATTTGCTCTATTTCCCATGGCAATCAGTGACATTTATGAGATAATTTGTCAACCCCTGAAAAACAATTGACTCTTCTGTAAATCAATGACTTAGACCAGTCTAAGTGATCTTAAGGTGTTTAAAAATAAACTTAACGCACATATTTGAATAAATCAGTTAATAATAACGTGATTATGATATCAGAGATAATGTTGAGAATTATTGTATCAGCTATCATCACAATGGTTGAAATGTTGAATACACATACATAGACGTGCCAAAAGTATTCGGTCACATTTATTTTAACTACATGTATATATTTCATGTATAACTTTTTTTTACTAAAATATGTTGCGAATCCACTTCTTACCGCATTTGATTTAAATATAGTTTCATTATACATTTTTATTATTACTTTTTCTCATTAATAAATTAAAACAATTATCTATTCAAACATTAAGCTTAATTTTTGTGGGTTATTACATTTGCAACATCTAATTTTTCCTTTTTTTAAACCAATAAACTTACATCAAAATAACTTTGAAACGTTTTCTGTTTGATGGTGAAAATTTCATGGAATCTGATAGGAAATGACTTCACAATATTTGAGGCTTGAAGACTGAGGATTGTGGCAGTATAACTAAACTAATTTTCTATGCAGAATTTATTTTACAATTGGGGACACGTTTGTGCGGAGCCCGGGAGAATTATTCCATGCGAACAGAATTAATGATAGAGAAAAATTACTCAGTGCGAACGGAATAATTATTGCGAGAAAAAAAAAATATTCCGTGCGAACGGAATAATTATTGAGAGAAAAAATTATTCCGTTCGCACGGAATAATTTTTTGTTCACCACTATATGTCACCTCCCGGGCTCCGTACGTATGTATATCAGTTGATGGCATGCAACTGCAAATGTCAGTTGTAAATAATGATGAAAGTTATTGTTCATTTGAAGAAAACTTCAAAAATATTTTTTAAAAAATGTTAGAGTATGTACTAAAATTTTTAGCACCGTAATCAATCGTATTTATTCGTTTTTGTAGGCTGATCAAAAGCTTTACAAACAACGAGAGGGCATCTGTGGCCGAGTGGTTAGAGCATCGCGCTTTAAAGCAAGGGGCACTTGCTGCGAGCATAGCCCCGGTAGCCAGCTTAACCTGTTTCCAACTCCTACGACAGGGACGAGGAGCTTAGACTCCAAGAAGTGATAAAGAAAATGTTTCTCTGTGCTCCTAAAGTTTTAAAATTCCAAAAACCACATGCAGCATATTTTCGAACAGCTATTCGGGCGCTGAATTTCACTGGAGGGTACGGTGGATGGGTTTTCAATCTCAGTGTCAATGTGACACTTTCAAATGGTCAAACATATTCTAATTAGCTTCTTGAAGCTGTAAAATGGTCTCGCAGGACTTGTAAAAATTAAGAAATTTCCATGTCTCTAGTGTTTGTTTCCTTAGAGTATGGAAGCTTTAAAATACCTACCTAGGGCTTGTAAAAATAAAAAAAATAATAATAAAAAATACTCCGGTACAGCATACCTCGGATACCACTTCCAATTGTCTTTTTTATGGCTTACGTCTGCTAATTTTCCTTCTTCTGGTAGTTTATCAGTCCGCTGATTTGATACTTTTGTGGGATAAACAGGTCATTTGGTATCCACATTGTACAAGCTTATCGAAATGGCTACTCATGGCTTGTATTAGTTTTTAATTTCCAGGGATCATACCACTGATGTCCCTATAATGTTTTTCTAGTAAATGAATAATGTTTGCTGAAACAACCCTCTTTGATCGGCATATAATAAGCAATATGTGACCTCTGTACAGAGATCTAGTCTTTAAATCTTGTCTTGAAGCTGGATAATGATTCCTCGGGCTTTCAAGTTTCTAATTTCAGTGTGTGTGTGTGTGTGTGTGTGTGTGTGTGTGTGTGTGTGTGTGTGTGTGTGTGTGTGTGAAAAGGTGCGTCCCCGAAGTCTGTAATGGATTCTTGTTTTTGACAACATAGCCATCAATTTGAAAAATATGCTCAGTGAGGCATGTCTCGTATTACAACTTTAAATGTATACATTATGTTACCCCTCCCCATACCCACTTGAAAATAACCCTGGATCCACCACTGCATTTGACCTACTAAACTTTACATTGACATGAGAAAAATATGTTTTAATTTTGCTACCATCAGGAGTATTGGTATTTCGAAATCGCATTTCATTTTGTTTTTTTTTTGGGGGGGGTTGTTGTTTTTTTCTCTTTTGATCTACGTGGATACTTTATAAACCATTGTATGCCAATTAGTGATTCCTTTTAGTGAATGTAGACTTTAGTTTTAAGAGTTTTTCTGAGTCCCTACTAGCGTACTTCGAAGATCGAAATCACGCCCCTCTTACCTTAAGTCCTTATGTACCTTGAAATACTTGCCCCTGTTTATTTTAGATCTTTTGAAATAGAAAACATACTCGCTCTAAACAACCGTAGTTAAACGAATGACAGGTGCGCACATGCTTCAATTAGCTTGAGAATAATTTCGCTTTCATTTTAAAATCACTCTCTCATCTAAGGACAAAGTGGTGAAATTTAAACGAGAGCGAATATTCTCAGATATACAGCATGCCCCACTCCTTTTATTATTATTCAAACACCCTAAACAGGTTTTGTAATCTGCAGATCTTTTATACTATAGGATTACAGTTCTATTTTCGTTTAAACTTTTTGGTAAATATTTCATGAGATGACCGAAAGGTCAACGGCGACTTAAAACAATATGAATAATTAATAATAAAAAAAACCCTGTTTTTAAGAACTCGCAAAGCGTCTTACACACTAAAGCTTTTGTTCATTCCGAATGTCTTAATTGAGGATGTAATTTTTAAAATAGTCCAGTGAATGATATTTTACAGAAATAGGAACATTTAGTAACAGCAAAAAAAGCTATGAATAAAATTTCACGAATTTCTGAGAAAGAGCATCTCTTGATATTGGAACGTCGTCAAGTGAAACATTTTATACATGTATTTTTAATCTGAGTCAAAATGACACACGCGCACGCAAGTAGTAATAGGCAGATCTCCGGCGGGCCATTTGAATTTAACCGCCACTGATGACGTCATCAGAATGCTGGCTTCTGATTGGTCAATTCAAATGGCCCGCCGGAGAGCCGCCTGTGACGTCATAACCGGAAGTGTGTCATACCGGAAGTGAGGTCATACCGGAAGTGTGTCATACCGGAAGTGAGGTCATGTTGTCATGGCAATAAGGAGAAAGAGCCAATCGTTGAGTTTGAGGGTGTGTCTATGAGCGGAAGTGGAAGGTTGTGGAGGCGGCCATCTTGGCTAAGGAGCCAATGAGAGCCTTCGTTACAAGCGGTTGGGGTCACGAGAAGTCACGAGAGGTCACGTGAGTTCCCGAGAAGTCAACGGTAAGAGAGAGAAGTTGGGTTTTTCCAGTTTTGAGCTGAGAGTGAATCTATTTTTAGAACCGAAACTTTGGGTTTTTCCAGGTTTGTGAAACCAGTAGTTGGTGGCGCCACTGTCGGTGAAACTAGTAGTCGGTGGCGTCACCGTCGTTGAGAGTTGTGTATCATCAAGTGCACATGCGCGAGAAGTGGTAGGCCGAGCTCGTCACTGTGAGTTAGTCGGCGAGAGTCCTGTTTCAAGTGCGCAAGCGCGAGAAGCGGTAGGCCGAGCTCGACTCAAGCTTGTACTAAGACTTGTAGAGTAAATGTATAATGATGGGTCTTTAAGGTCTAGCGTGAATGAACATTGATTAGATAATGGGGTATTTCCCTGATACCATAATTAAGTGATAAGTAATGAAGTTACCTAATTTTTTTTTTTCTGAGATATTGTTTGTACATGTTTCATACGATAAACACTAAACCTATGGTAATAAAAATTCAAACACTCACCCTATGCTGGTAGTGGTTTTCTGACGATGTTGACTCTTCGAGCTTCGGATCGCAAATGAGCTCTCAGAGGTCTAACTGAACCTATACTCTAGTCATGTGACTTTTTTTGAGATAATTCTATTTTTAGTGCATGGAAAATAATCTTGTCCTATCTAATAAAAAATGAAACACTCACCCTATGCTAAAAGTAGTGGATTTTTCTTATGATGTTAATACCTCGAGCTTCGGATCTCAAATGAGTTTTCACAGGCTGAACTGAACCTCTCTCTAGTCACATGACTTACTATATTTAGATTTTTATCTAATGAAGTGAATACATCATAACAAAAACACAAAAAACACAAATAAAATTTAATTTTGAATATACGCGACTAAATAATGTGTAGTCACTATTTTTTAAACTCACCGCTACAGAATAATACAAACCCTGCATACCTTTAGTGAAGGTTTCTTTCCGAATAAGTTGAGTGGCCCTTAAAAGGGCCGTTGATTGCTCCGAAAAGCTGAATAAGAGAGAGAGTCTAATATCTGTCGAGTAGACGTCGCCAACGACGAACTTCTCTTTCTTTTTCTATCATCAGTCGATTTATCTCGGCCTTATGTTGTCGAAGATTGGCTAATGCTTCCTGAGCTAGTACGTATTGTACAGGTACTGGAAGTGAAGGGTCAGGTCTAGGTGGTTCCTGGTGTTGTGTAGTCGGTGTCACAGGGGTCCTACCAGAATTGATTGGGCTGCGTGGCCTTACTACAATACGTGTCCTCTGTGTCAGAATGATTCGTATGTTTCTCTCTTCAGGTTGCATCTCCATGTCGGATGAGTTATCCATGATGATGAACTAATACCGAGACTCAGGCAGTATTAGCTTATATAGAGTGAATGACGTCACGTATTGATTTTTTCTCCCGTCTGAACATCTGCGTCTAGACATCTGGCCACCTGTTTTTGACATTTTTGACACTTGGCATCTGAACACCTGTTTTTGAAATTTTTGACACTTGGCATCTGAACACCTGTTTTTGACACTTGGCATCTGAACACCTGTTGTTGACACTTGGCATCTGAACACCTGTTTTTGACATATGGCCACCTGTTGTTGACGATTTTTCTGTCTAGACATCTACGTCTAGACATCTACGTCTAGACATTTGGCCACCTGTTTTTAAGACAGATACTGTCACTAGTTTTTAATATTTCTAATTCTATATGAAAATAAAACGAAATACAATACATTCTAGTTTTATGGACCTATAAAACATAAAAGACTAGAATATAAAAGACTATATAAATGTGATGATACTTCGTTTAAGTATCTATACAGTTCTTTTCTTTTTTATTATAAATACATGTCTACAGTTACAGTACTTCATTTTAGATTTGACAACGGAAGCATACACACGGAATGGCTAATTTACCGAACTTTGATTTATTGTTAAATGAAAGACAAGAACAGGCGAGAAGTCAAAGACAGGCTCACCAGAGAGATCAACGGGGTGATGGATTTAATGCAAACAGACAACTCACCGATTATAGTGATTACTATGAAGTAGACACCCTGAGTGAGCGTAAATCACGTAAGTTTAAAACGGCTTCGAATGTGTGTACCAAGTCAAGTTTAAACATTTTTCTAAAGATGCCATACACTTGGTATCAGAGGTAATAGATCATATGTTGACTTCTATTAAGAACAAACTACAGTGTGAAGATCGGGATAAGATGAGAGTCAATATACATCACCCATCTTTAAAAAGTGAAGTGTGGGTGAAGACCTGAATGCTGATCTACTCATGGAGAAAATTGAGAAAGTGCAACAGAGTAATGAAAATTTTAGAATCGAAGATGGGTCTACCACTCTGTCAGTAATCCATGTCATACAACCTGTAGGTAGCGGGGGTGGAAAACGAAAATATCATCTCAGTGTTGATAAAAAAGTGTTTGTGAACAAGAAACAAAGTTTGATTCAGATCAAGAATACAGACAAAACCTGTTTAGCTCGTGCTATTGTAGTTGGTCGTTTTCATTGTCAGAAACCTGGACATGGAGATGGAGACAAGTACAAAAACTGGCAACGCTATTGGAAAACTTTGATTTATGGTGATGCAAAAAGGACTACTCTTCAACGACGAGAAGCTCATGCCTTAATGCAACAAGCTGGATGTGATCCCCAGCAAGAGAGTGGACCTGAAGAATGGCAACGTTTTCAGACTGTGTTGTTACCCCACTACCGTTTGAAAATCTACGAGCTGAATACCAACACAAAACGATTGACATTAAATGTACTGTATAGTGGTGTGGGATCTGGGGCCCCCCATTCACGTCTTATACGATGATCACCATTACGATTGTATCGTATCTATGCCTGGACTCTTGGAATGTAATTACTATTGTGACCGTTGTGATGTGGGTTATGATCATGTAGAAGATCACCGATGTCCTCAGCGTTGCTTTCGTTGTTTTGCAGCGTCGCCCTGTGTTCCCGACAACACAATAAAACCAATAGAATGTACACATTGTCAGGGGACATTCATATCGACTCAGTGTTACGAGAATCATTTGAAACCTTATAGTAGAAATACGACCAAGACTCCATGTCAGCTAATGACTCGATGTCCCACTTGTCAAGTATGGATGAGTAAGAAACAATTCACACAACACTGCTGTCAAGAAAAGAAGAAAAAATGTCGCCATTGTAAACAGATCGTGGATCTAGATCATCGCTGTTTTATACAACGGATCCCTTCTCAGGATGAATCATCTTCACCCCCCTTATTACATTTTCTATGATTTTGAGTGTACCCAGGATACCGGAGAACACAAACCTAATCTATGTATTGCTCATCGAGTATGTCCCCAGTGTACATCCGATGATTGGTGTGAGCAATGTAAAACCATGGAGGATCATCGTATTATATTCCGAGGTCCCACGACACTCACTGATATTTCAAACGACCGTGTATGATGACATACATCAAAGGGAGAAACTTTTACATGATGGAGCTATAGCTATTGCTCATAACTTTAAAGGGTACGATGGACAGTTTATTTTACATTATCTGGTACATCATGCCTGTGAAAAACCTGATGTGATCATGAACGGTTCTAAGATTATGTCTATGACGGCTGGAAACATCAGGTTTAAAGACTCGTGTAATTTCTTGTCATTTCCTTTAGCTTCGTTATCTAAAGCTTTTGGATTGACTGAACTGAAGAAAGGCTACTTTCCGCATTTGTTCAATACAGAAGCTAATGCTGATTACATAGGAATATATCCCCCAGCTATGTATTACAACCCAGAAGGTATGAAACCTGATGTCCGTCGTGATTTTGAAGCGTGGTATCAAGACCAAATTCAAAAGGGTGAGATTTTTCATTTGCAATGCGAATTAGAAGAATACTGTGAATCGGACGTGACTATTTTGCGACAAGCTTGTATGCATTTTCAAAGCATGTGTGGACCCCTTTGCTGAATCGATTACGTTTGCCAGTACGGGGAATATAGCCTATCGTCGCAATCATATGCAAAAAGATACGATTGGTATCATACCTCCGCTATCCTTCACCACGACAGTATTCCACCCTAGCATTACGCTGGTTGAGTTGGAAAGAACATGAAACTGGTCAAACGATTAGACATGCTCGGACATGGAAGTCCAAGTAGGATCTTATCGTGTGGATGGTTATCATGAAGACTCTCGCACCATTTACGAGTTTCATGGCTGTTTTTGGTACGGATGTCCCTTGTGTTTTCCTAACTTAAAGCAAGAGCAACACCCGTTTCAACCTTCTTTGACGTATGAAGAAGTGTATCAGAAGACCTTAGAGAGAGATCAGTATTTGCGTCAACACTATCAAGTAGAAACGTTGTGGGAACATGACTATCGTCAAAGGTACAAGACGGATCCAGAGTTTCAACATTTCATTGATAAAACGTATGAAGAGTTTCCCCGACCCGTTAGTTCCTAAAGATGCTTTATTTGGAGGTCGAACGAATGCTACTCGTTTGCTATGTGAAGAAGGAGACATTCGTTACGTGGATGTATGTTCTTTGTACCCGTTTGTCTTGAAACATGGGACTTTTCCTATTGGACACCCAGACGTGATTACACATGATTTCAAAAGTCTAGATCAATATTTTGGACTGGTACAATGTCGAGTCATTCCTCCTCGTCAGCTGTTTCATCCCGTGTTACCTTATCGGTTTGCAGGAGGAAAGCTACTTTTTCCGTTATGCCGTACTTGTGCTCAACAAGGAATCGAACAGGAGTTGGGTATGAGTTATCGATGCTCTCATACGAATCAAGAACGACGTTTGTTAGGTACATGGACGACGTGTGAATTGAATAAAGCTATAGAAAAAGGTTATGTGATCGATCGTATCTTTGAAGTATGGCATTTCCCTGATCAGTCCAATACTTTATTTCGTAGCTATATTGATCAGTTTCTCTCAGATTAAGCAACAAGCTAGTGGTTTTTCCTGCTTCCTGTCAAACAGAAGAAGATCGTCGTCAGTACCTCAAAGAGATTGAAACGAGAGAACAACTGATCATACGAGAAGAAGATGTAGAGAAGAATCCTATCTTACGGACCATTGCTAAACTGTTTCTGAACTGTTTGCGGGGTAAATTTGCTCAACGGACTAACTTACCTCAGACACAGTATGTGGAAAGTTACGAAGCATTACAACAGTTACTTCAAGATGATACTCGTGATATATTACATTTAGAACTGATTCCAAATGACGAAGGCCATGATGAGCTAGACATGATGCTGGTGAATTCAAAACAGAAGGATGACTTTGATGAACCCAATGGTTTTAGCAATGTAGTGCTAGCAGCCTTTACGACGTCTTTAGCACGGTTACATCTCTATGCCACCCTAGAACGTTTCGGAGAACGTGTGTTATATTTTGATACAGACAGTATCATTTATCAACACGATCCACAGCAGTGGAATCCTACTATCATAAACAGTTTAGGAGGATGGACAGACGAATTAGATGGCGATTCTATCTTATCCTTTGTCTCGGGAGGTCCTAAAATTATGCGTACAAGACTCGTCAGGACAGAACGGTGTGTAAAGTCAAAGGAATCACTTTTGATAGTCGTACCACTTCTACAGTCAACGTAGATACATTGAACAGTTGTTACGTGTTCAACAAAAGAAAGTACTGGTATCGTACCCTCATAAGATCATGCGAACGAAACAACATAAAGTCAAAACACAGGCGATGACTAAAGAAGTGCGTGTCGTGTATGATAAGAGACATCGCATTGAAAACTTTTGTACTTTACCTTATGGTTATTGAAATAAAGTGAATAAAGTTTGTTTTTGAGTAATAAAATTTATGAGTTTGACTTTGGTGTTGGTGTTGTTGATATAAAACAGAAGACAGTGAAGGGTAGGGGTTCATTGATACAGTTGGATCTCAAGTACACGCATCATGGCGACTCTCGATTCTAAAGATCATGGTAGTTTTTACATGACTTTACCTAGCGATGCTAGTTTAAAAGTCTTTCCCGATAATACCTTAACAGAATTCAAAACTCATTTACCTCAAGCTTTAAGTATGATGGATAGTGAGTGGGAAGTAGCGTTGAGTGAATTGATCTTTCCCAACTTGATAGAATCGATAACATCCGATGAGAATTACATAGATGTCCTGGTTCCCCTTCACGTTCCTTTGGAATCCGTCGTGACACCTAAAAATCCCCAGGACCCCTCTACGTATCCTAAGAAAAAGGAAATGAAATATCGTCAACATGAACGTTTTACTGTAGAATTGATTAAGAAACACGTCTCGTTAGATGATCCCCAATTTGATCATGTCATCTCTAAAACTGATACGAAGTCAGGGATCGCTTTTGTAGGAAGTATTTGGAGACTTAAATTTCGTTCGGGGCTTTATGCGTCTCCTGCTGCTTTAATAGAAGAGATGAAAGTTGGGTTTTCTAGAGCCTTTCAATATGTCATTGATGGGATAGAAGATCTCTCTCATAAAAAATACTATTAAATTCAGGTATGACGAAGCTTTAGATCGATTCATGATTGAGTTTAAAGGCCGATCCATCTATTCCGTTCCCTTTTTAATACGTTTTCCAAGTCTACTAGGTTATAAACTTGGCTTTGAAGCCATTGACATGAATGAGGAGATGACTAAATGGATCGATGTCACACACATGCCAAAGTATCCACCCGATTTAAATATTGGTATGAGTGGTATCTATGTCTACAGTAACATTGCCGAAAGTCAAATTGTAGGTTCACAATCGTTACCGTTATTACGTGTGGTCCCTTTTCAAACGGGTCAATCGCTCAATCATCAACATTGGGAACCTTTTCATTACAATTATGTGGGTTTAAATAAAAAGTATTTTGATACCATCGAAATACAATTGAGAGATGACATGGGACGTAAAATTCATTTTCTAGGAGGAAAAGTGATTGCCAAACTTAATTTTCGTCGTGTCATTTAAAATGAAGTGCAACACAGGACTTGGGTCAGTTGATGACCGAGAGTCATCGTGTTCACATCTTGTATTATTTATCAATATGAAACCAACGAAAAGAGAAAATGACATGACTAAAGACGCGAGAAAAGAAGATATGAAAAGACGAAAGGGGTGGAAAGGGGAGAAACAGAGAGAAGAAGAAGAGAAACAGAGAGAAGAGAAACAGAGAGAAAGAATAGGGGAAACGATGGAAGGACAGGAAAAGATAGAAGGAGAGAAAAAGTCAGAAGGACAGAGAGATGAAGGAAAAGAACAGAGAATGAAAAGAAAGAGGGGACGTCCACGCAAAGTATCCGTAGAGAAAACAAAAGAACAAAGAGAAGAAGAAGAAAAGGGACAGAGGGAAGGAGTGAAAAGGGGACGACCACGAAAAGTAGAGCAGGAAGAAATACCTCATGATATTTTAATGTTTCTACGACAATGGTTAAGCGATTGTCGTCAGTCTCCCATGTACGGTGACACTTTTCATTTACAATTAAATGATAATAATGGCAATCGAGCAGGTATGATGTATCATGTGCATAAAGAACAACGACAAGTAGCATGGGATCCTTTTGGTCATCATGTAGACGTACCGATGATACAATTTGTGTTTCAGGACAAAAAACGTAGAAAAATATGATTTTTTTAGTTCTGATCTAAAAATAGATTTTATGAACCTTATAAAAAGGGAGTGAGAATGCACATCAGAAACCATTCACTCTCAGACACGATGGAAAGAACATCAAGTATGGAAAACTTTATTTTCATCGACGATGGATGCTAGTCAGACCGTCACGGATAGTGCTCCCATGAACCGAGACATGATGGATAGTGTACCACGAGTTCATCGAGTAGAAGTAGATAGTGTACCACGAGCTCATCGGGTTGAAGTGGATAGCGTACCGAGAGTCAATCTGATAGAAGTGACAAGGACTCCACCTACTGAAAGGAGACAAGGTGTGACCACTTTTAAACTAAGACCTGCTACCGTCAGAGGGTTATTGTTTCATCAGGAATTAAGAATACCTTTAGCCTTGCCTAATTTTTGTACGTATGAATCCAGGTACCTGACGTTTAAAGATCATTGGCCCAAATATCTACCGGGACCTAAACAGATGGAATTAGCCCAAAAACAAACGGCCCTTTTCAGGGCCACCTAACTTACACGAAAAGAAACCTTAACTGAAACTATGCAGTTTTTGTATGTGTTATACTATAGTGGTAAGTCTAGTCTATAGTAAGTTAATTCTTTTTTTACTTGATCGATTCAATTTTATCAGACAGAAATTCAAAACGAGGCATTCTAAAAATAGTAACATTAAAAACTTGAGAATAAGTTCAGTTAGACTACTGAGAGCTCATTTGGCAGCCGAAGCTCGAAGAGTCAACATCGTCAGAAAAACTCTCTCTGGGTGAGTGTTTAATTTTTTATTTTATATACAGTAGTACAAGAAATAATATATAATAATACAGATACTATTTTCACTATCTGAACTTTGATACTTGTTGAAACGACGTAAGTGAACAACTTCATACTTTACACTTTACTACTTGTGTCACTTTGTCACTTGTGTCACGTTGAGACTTCATAACTAAGAACGTTGCACACATTGCAAACTTTGAGAACGGTACATACGTTACAAACTTTGAGAACGACACACAAACACTTGATCACTTTGACAAACTTTGAGAACGACACAAACACTTGATCACTTTGACAAACTTTGAAACATGAGAACGGTACACACTTGATCACTTTGACAAACTTTGAGTACGTTGCACACTTTCATGTTCTATGGTTCTCACTCCTGTCGTGAGATTAGTCAGTCCCATGATTCCATACCCAAGATGGCTACCCTTCCTAACCTTCCTGTTTCGCTACCCACCCATCCACCCCTCTGGTTTAATGTCTACAGCCCATAAAGAGTCATCACCCCTTTTGTTCCACCCCTTTAGTCTATACAGAGTAATCGCCCTTTGTTTCATGTATTCAGTCTATACAGAGTGATCTCCCTTTGCCCCATCTCTACAGTCTATACAGAGTAATCTCCCTTTGTTTCACCTATAGAGTCTATACAGAGTAATATCCCTTTGTACATACTCTACAAGTCTTAGTACAAGCTTGAGTCGAGCTCGGCCTACCGCTTCTCGCGCTTGAGCACTTGATGATACACAACTCTCAACGACGGTGGCGCCACCAACTACTGGTTTCACAAACCTGGAAAAACCCAAAGTTTCGGTTCTAAAAATAGATTCACTCTCAGCTCAAAACTGGAAAAACCCAACTTCTCTCTCTTACCGTTGACTTCTCGGGAACTCACGTGACCTCTCGTGAACTCACGTGACCTCTCGTGATCCCAACCTCTTGTAACGAAGGCTCTCATTGGCTCCTTAACCAAGATGGCCGCCCCCACAACCTTCCACTTCCGGTCATAGACACACCTCCGAGCTCAACGATTGGCTCTTTCTCCTTATTGCCATGACAACATGACCTCACTCCCGGTATGACACACTTCCGGTATGACCTCACTTCCGGTATGACGCACTTCCGGTTATGACGTCACAGGCGGCTCTCCGGCGGGCCATTTGAATTGACCAATCAGAAGCCAGCATTCTGATGACGTCATCAGTGGCGGTTAAATTCATTACTTGTACGTAAAATATACATACATGAGATGTTCCTCATTGTATTACAGGAATAATTATAATGTTCATTCTATATTCATTAATGCAGTTTGCAATAATCAAGGTTTATGTGTCTTTCACACCCCTCTAAGTCCCCCACTCTGGTCTTTTAAAGCGGATATTGTTACATCCATAACCGATAATTCGTGTTTGAAAAATCTGCAAAATCACGGAGGACGTCTGCATAACAATTGATCTTAGAAAATTAGATCCTCGCCTTTTCGTCACAAGTAAATAAGACCTACTAAATATTTACACTGCTATGTCACTGTGTTTTTCCTGGATGTACATGACACCGACAGAAATAAACCCAACTTATATTAAACAATATTACACAAATATGAAATGTAGCACCTGAACTACTTTCTACACAGGATAATAAGCCTACCTGAGACGTTTGAAGATATATGTAGCCCCCAAACATCATATATGAAGTAAACTCCGTGACTTGTCTAAACAGTGGCGCTGAATGTTTCACAAATAAATATATCGTCTGCTTTGTTTTACACATTTGGGGAGAATAGGGAATATATTGATCGTGCAACCCCCCCCCCCCCCACACACACACACACATACACACACAAGTCACCTATCCATCTACCACATGCAATTTTTTTTATGACCTACACGCATATTTAGAGCTTTGGTTAGCTTCTTGTTACCCAGCCAGTGGTGTTGCTAACTCCAAATCATGTATTAAAATTGGCAAATGGTCTAAGGGCCACCCTGAATTCACCCCAGGGCAGATATCTGGTTGGTGCGTCGGGAAGGGGAAAGCTACTGAGGGCAATCTCTTCTTTTGGTTCCAAACAAATCAACAATCGGATAAACAGAGAACATTATGAAAATATACCGATAGAGTGGTTTTAGAGTCATAGGCGTCGGAAGCAAATTGAAAGTGGGGGGGCTAAACCAACTTAAAACACACACACGCCAGAAGTGGGGGGGGGGGGGGCTAAACCAACTTAAAACACACACACGCCAGAAACGTCTTGGGGGCTAAGCCCCAATTTTCAACACCTATGCCTATCTTTGCAAAAAAAAGTGGGGGGCTAAGCCCCCCCTAGCCCCCCCCCCCCCCCGGCTCCGACGCCTATGAGAGTTTTACTAAGATCAGAAACTTTAAAGTAACATTTCCGCTACAAAGATTGTTTGCAGTCTTTTGCGTATTCATCCCCATAAGGGTCGCTACGCAACTGACAGCAAAGAGTCCTACATCTTTTCTGCCACATAGAACTCACCCCGCAAACTTTGGAAGTTGAACCAGGAGTGAAGTCCTGCTGTATATTATAAAAATGGCTAAAGGATGAATTTGCTTTAATCGGCGATGTAATGCTGTAATGAGGATGTGATCTGGAATATAACAAACCTCCATATGGGGGAATACAGCAACACTTCTCACAATGGGAAAATATATGTTATACATATACGACAAAGCCCGCGAGATGATTTGACGATCTGATAAAGTCCTCTAATTGTTTATTAGAAGAATAAAGGTTTGATTGTGGTAATCCTAGTCCCATACTATAAGCCTTCGTTTGTTCATATAGTAAAAATAAATATCTGATAAAAAACGTGAAAAGAAAACAATTTTAAACAAGGAAGACCACTGTTACAGGACTATGGTAATCCTGCATACACAATTTCGCCCACGTTCAAAAGATGAAATTAACCGACCGCAAAATTATGTATCTATATTACGGTTATAATACCTACAGAAGTAACTGATTTTGAACTACCATATTTATATTGGATACCTAAACTTCATAAAACCCTGGATACAAACAGAGATACATTGCAGGATCCAGTAAATGTTCCACCAAACTATTGCTATAGCACGAATACTACAGTCCAGACATATACTAGAAAATTGTTCTGAAACTTATTGTATAAAAATATAACACTTATGGACTCCTTATACAGCAATGTCGCATGGAAGTTTTAAGAGAGACAATTTGAGATCGCTGACAACTTTCCCAGTAAAAGTGGTACTCGTAAATTTACACATACTTAGTCATTTGTTATCATAATTCATGACATGTTTTTCGTCCAACACCCCTCTGATTCTGCAAATAAATATACTGAAGTAAACATGGGAGGATGCTGGAACTTCTAATAGACAATATCATAATTATATAATTTTTGGCGACCATGTCTCGCAGCAAACCGTCGGCATTCCAACGGGAACCAATTGTGTCCCCTTTTAGGCGGCCAGTTTCTTTATTCACGTGAAGCTTCTGAATCAAAACAGGGAAAAGCTAGCTGTGTACCTGATCATTTAGATATATCAGACGACGATTTGTGGTAATTTTTGCAATTATGTGAACATAATCGAACCGAAAATTATCTACACCACAGAATCAAGCACATACGCTTCCAACTTGAACTGTTTACGTACGGTCATTTGCTAACTTTTAAACTGAAAATGTTAGCAAATGACAGTACTATAGACAGCCATGAAATAAACAACAAAACTATACGACAATCGTGTTTATTTCGGCCTTTCTGACGTCAATATCCCTTGTCGTTCGCATATTGTGTTTATATCTCCCATATGATCCGATATGCCAATCCAGGTGTCTATGGGATAGCAGGGTTTTGGTTTAAATTGCGTGCCATAAACATATGATAATTTTATATGCAGGTGGATCTGCTATATAGCAAAACATCATCCCAGGAGTATAAAAAAATCTCAGATACCAAAGTATAAATCTTTAGGATGTCCACAATATAGATATGAATCTGTTAAAAACTGGACAAGTACGGATCTCTGGAAATCAAGAGGTGGGATCATGTGCCATGGAGGAGCACCGTACTTAAAATATATAAATCTCTGATACCAAAGTATAAATCAATAGAATGTCCAGGACATAAACTATGAATACTCTCACCTCTTGTCAGCGCAGGTTCGAACCCCTTTGAAGACTAAGCTGATTTTGTGAGAAAGTTTATCCGTTTAATAGCGCGGGAAGGCCGA
This sequence comes from Atrina japonica, assembly GCA_030159075.1. Classification (NCBI taxonomy): domain Eukaryota; kingdom Metazoa; phylum Mollusca; class Bivalvia; order Pterioida; family Pinnidae; genus Atrina; species Atrina japonica. The sequence goes on from BROG01000826.1 coordinate 237,873, forward strand.
TGTTCTCTTCCCGGGGACATTGTTTCAGTATTCTCTCCTCCACCATTAAAAACCGACCGCCACCATATAGTTGAAAAATTATCGAGTGTGGCGTAAAACACTAAATGAATGAGGACTTCCCTACAGTCAGCTTCCCTAGTTTTAAGTAGCATTTGGTTTATGCCTCCAAAACGATCAGATGCTAAGTTCCTGTTCAACCCAAGACCATCTCATGTGTGGAAGCCTACTCCTTAGATATAAGTTGTTTTCACAATGATATTAGACATACGTATACATGCATATAATGCTTTAATATCATTATCGCATAGGTAACACTATCTGTGCCTTGCTGCAAAAATGTATGTCTATCTAGGAAAAATTAAATTGCTTATGGAAAGATAATATAATATCATCTTACTCCCTGATAAATTCTTAATTAATTTTAACTTCTGTATTGTGGAGAATAGTTATTAGCATTAGAACGAATTGACGTTACAACACGAATAGTTTTGGGACGAATTGATTGTAAATCAAATGATCTAAAGTTAGCCAAATTAGACGGGATATTAATTAACTGTAAAATCCACTTAAACTATAATAAGTTGGTGGTAATAGAATCTACGGTATGTTCTACTTTATAACAGATTTTGCGTCATCTCTCCGATTTTTTTTGATTTTTTTTTGTGGTGGTTTTTTGCGCTGGTTGACAGAAAGGTGAAGGTCACAAACATTTTTGATCACATGACACAATAATGGCGGACGGGCAGCAGAAGATGATAATTTGTGTTTTCCGTGCCTTCTAGTTTATTTTGCACAGGATGACAGAAAATGATCTTAGGTCTATTATGACCAAAAGACAAATTGAAGTCCAAAGACACAACCTTGTGCAAGTATGTAGGTAGGTTGTGAAGGACGAGGTAGATATTGAGATAACGAATGACTCGACCAATGTTAATGTAAACACTGACTGACAAATGGCAGTCTCGACCTGATGCCGGGTAGGCCGACTACCAAGTGCTGCGACAACATCAAAACTGCAACCGTAGCAACACGATGAACCTAAGCAGGACTCACCTTGTACTCATGAAACTATGTCTACCCAATAGGCAAAAGGCACACCTATTCAGTGGTTTTGAAGAACAAAACTAACAACAAGTTAAACCACTTCCGAGTGGTAACAAGAAGTTTTGTACTCAATACAAATCATACCCGATGAAATATAAATGGTACACAGGGAAAAGTTAGTCTCTCATTGGGTACTAATTGTCTTGGGTTTGTGTGCTTTGTGACAATTCAGACCTTGAGGTACATTATTTGCATGCTTGATTATAAATAAAATGATAATTTTTTTGTAATTTTTTTATTTGAAGTACATTATAAATGTCTTTTGAGACCATAAGATGTTGTAATAACTATTTTTGATAGCTGGAATCATGCTTCTAATCATCGATGATCCAAGCATGTGTCACATGACATACACACACTCACTTTGACTTGGTCTTATCACAATTAACTGCCTGAATCACTGGTATGGGAAGGTATTATATAATCATTAACACCCTCAGTACTTAACATGCCCACAGTCTATTTACCTGTAAAAGCGTCAACCGGTTGATAACTGGACATTGGTTGATTAGTAATTATGAGGAGTTAACATGTTGGTGACCAGGTCAAATTTTGTATTTTGATACTTGAAATTTCCAATGACTGGAGGGACGGAAGGGAGATTTTTCCTTCCGCTGGAAGAATCACATGCATGTGTTACAGAGTCATTGGACATTATTCATTAAAATTCAATAAAGATTTGAAATGTTTGACAATAAACTCAAGTTTTCTTTCATGAATCCTTACAAAACCTTTGAACAGTCTTTGGTTCCATAAAGACTAGGTATGGTGTCTTTCAATTTTGACTATTTTTCCTTTATGGAGTTATGGGATTTTATAGTTTATTCGTTCATATTTGATTAAAATTAGACAAGTTTGACAATAACTTAAGTTTGCTTTCACAAATTCTTACCAATTTTTTACACACTGTTTTGTTACATTAAGACTAGCTACCTTTTGATTCTATATGATTTTGACTTTTGCTGTTACAGAGTTATGGGACTTTTGACAAGACAGGCATATCTTGCACCTTTGTAACAGCTGTTTATTTATTATCCAGTTAAATTAAATTTTAATATATAAATATTGATATACAAAATTTTTGGAATATTAGTAAATATCAATTTTAGTATACTAATAATTTGATTTCCTAATAACATTGATGAATACCAATTTCAATATTAAGAATAGACCTTTTTAAAAAAGAAATAATTATTTTCTTGCGATAATGAATAATATTTTTTCACATGAGAAATGATTTTTTTATGTGGGTTATATTTTTTGATATAAATTAATGGTTTTTAAACATAAGAAAATAATATTTACATATTGAAATTATTTTTAATATAAACAGGTGTTATATACATTGAAATATATCAATTATAATCATTATCACCATTTTCCACAGTTTTCTGTGTTGAATTAATTTTTTTTCAAATAAATGGTCTGACTCATATGATCCATGAAATCTTATTTTGTGTGTAGAAACCTATAGAATGACTTGTTTTCTCAACAATATATATATATATATATATATATATATATATATATATATATATATATATATATATATATATATATATATATATATATATTTACATATATATATATATATATATATATATATATATATATATATATATATATATGTATTTACATATATATATATATATATATATATATATATATATATATATATATATATTATAACTTCTTAGATCAATAAACTATAACAAACAGGAGATATACACATACACAGACATAAAAGTTCTTATATTCCTATATATTTTATGAAAATAAAATCAAGTGTTGTATGGATATACAAATAGTAAGGTTTAAATTAATAATTTTCAAATGAATCGTTGCCAAAGTGGGTTATCAAGAAATGTCACAAAATATACATGTATATATGAAATTAAGAATTTTCATGCCTATGTATATCTCTTTTTTGTTTTTGTTATTGTACATCAATTTCAGTACATGTAGTAAAGGATGATGATTTTAATAATAAAAAAAAAGAAAAAAAAAAGACAAACAAAAACAAAACAAAAATCACACAGCTAATTCCCCATTAAATTTATCTTTGATATTGCAGTGGAACCTCACTATTAAAACCACCTAACTGACTTAGCCAAAGTGGTCTGATTTGTGAGGTGGTCTCTTAAGTGAGGTTCTGTGCTTATATTTATGAGGAGAATGAAAACTTTCATCTGAGGTCTGATACATGTATGTGAGGAGATCTCCTAAGCAAGGTACCATTCATTGTGATAAGATCTCCTAAGCAAGGTACCATTCATTGCAGTTTTATCCTCTTCATTTTTAGATTCACAGTAAAGACCTTAATTGACAAAGCTTCTCTAACAAACATTGACGATGACAGTGAGGAACTCATCAATTTCTGTGCCGCACTGGAGCAAGTATTATCCTACAGATTAAAAGGTAAAATATAAAACCAATTCTCTCTCTGCCAGTTTATCCTTTAGATTAAAAGGTAAAATATGAAACCAGTTCTCTTTGCCAGTTTATCCTGCAGATTAAAAGGTTAACAATAAAACCAGTTCTCTCTTTGCTATTTTATCCTACAGATTAAAAGGTTAACAATAAAACTAGTTCTCTCTCTGCCAGTTTATCCTTTAGATTAAAAGGTAAAATATGAAACCAGTTCTCTCTTTGCCAGTTTATCCTGCAGATTAAAAGGTTAACAATAAAACCAGTTCTCTCTTTGCTATTTTATCCTACAGATTAAAATGTTAACAATAAAACCAGTTCTCTCTTTGCCAGTTTAACCTACAGATTAAAATGTTAACAATAAAACCAGTTCTCTCTTTGCCAGTTTATCCTACAGGTTAAAATGTTAACAATAAAACCAGTTCTCTCATACATCATCAGAGGTTTTGAAATGAAAAATAATTTACTTGTCAACTTTACCAGTGAATTACTAAATTTCACTGGTCGTAGCAAAATTTTACTGGTCCTTATGTAAATATTACTGAAAAATAAAAACAAGGGTGGGTAAAATTTCAGAACTACTGGCCCAAATGATAAAGTGGTGGCCCAAATATTTTGGACAAATATCAGTGTGAAAAGTAAAGAAAAACACAAAGGAGGACCAGCAATTTATTATTCCTACACCAGTAAAAAACAAACACTAAGTCAGTTATAAACGACTATTTTAATGCACATTAAAAGGATATAACAAATGTATGTCGATGGGCCAAATGTGAATTCGATTGAAAATAAAAACATTGGGTCAAATGTCCCCTGTTTAAGCTGTTAATGATTACAGTTTAAAAATGTTGAAGGCAAATAAATATAAATTAGATCTACTTTGCTTGACTGAAATGCGTTTTAATTAGCAGGAATCCTGCCACTGCTAGCTGCATTGAAGTCTATTCTATCCATTTACAAGCTCTTTTGAGTAAACACATCTTTAATTTTCTGGGGAATGAACGACTTTTATTTTTAAACCTCACAAGGAGTACGTGATACTCGCCGTCAGTCATGACAGGTCGATGTTTAATCACATTGTTATTCACATGATCAGACATAATAATTTCTGCATGTGGATAAGATATAACTTTAATTTTAACACAAAAAGAGGATTATGTCTTGTCTAAAATAAATGACGGCCGTGACTTGAATTTAGCAGGATGGTGGGGCACTCGCCCAAATGTTTTATTTTGGGCCAGTAACTACTTGTCTTTGTCAGACTTTGATCAACTTCTGGTTGCCCAGACACCAAAGTGGTTGCATCTGGTGAACAGTTTATTTCAGGCGCTGATTATTTAAAATCATCTGGTTTTACCCAGCGTTTCCACAGAAATTAGCAGAAAACTTGATAGACTACGAGGCCACCATGTTTTACAATTATCTGAGTCAATGACGCGTTTGAACAGATTGAATGGTATGTAAGTTCAAGCCTTTTACTGATCTGGAACTAAATTTTAAAAACCAAAAAATGTACACGCACAGAAGTAACAAAATCTGGATTTGCTGACACAAACATTGACCGGTCGTTTGGACCGATCATTTGATGAATTTCACCAGACTTTTGTAAAATTTACCGGTTTTGCCGGTAAGACAAGCGGATTTCAAAAACTCTGCTTCACGTACATGTACATGTTTTACAATTTGATAAAAAAGAAACAGTAGAACTTGTCTTGAGTGACAACTAGTAAAGTGAAACCTTGAGAGACCACACTATCTGCCACTGTAAAGTGGTCTTACAAGGCAGGTGATCTCTCAAAAGTAGGTTTCTTCCTAAGGATTATTTAACCAAGTGGTTTCCAAAACGTGTCGCAGAAGACGAGTGGTTTTTTATGACAATGGTCTGTTCTGCTGTATTTTGAGCCTTGTTAGCCTCCATGGTCGAGTGGTTAGAGCATCGCGCTTTGAACTATGAAGCGTAGCATTCATTTCCTGTCAGTGTGGGTTTGAGTGGCACTGGAACCTGAGCTGAATTTTGTAGAAAGTTTGCCAGTTTACTTGCGGATGGCTGGTGGTCTCTTCCTGGGTACATTGTTACCGGGTTCTTGCCTAAAAAACTTGCCGCTATCATGTAACTGAAAAATTGTTGAGTGTGGCGTAAAACAACATTCAAAATTCAAATTCAAAATTGAGCCTTGGTCAGGGCATATCAGACAAATGTTTACTGTATCTCAGACTATTCTCAGTATTGTTTGCTTTAATGTTTAAAATTCTGCCAAAAGTAACATAAAAACTATAGAAAAAGTGCTGTAAAATTACAGATATGCTTTTGATTATTATGAGGGGTTGTATGTATATCTCTGTCTGTCGCTGTCTATCTGACCGTCTGTCTCAGTTCTGTCTGTCTGTCTGTCTCTGTTCCTTTTCCTTTCACTCTATACCTCTATACATGCCTCTCTCTCTCTCTCTCTCTCTCTCTCTCTCTCTCTCTCTCTCTCTCTCTTTCTCTTAATATTGCTAAGTTCAGTTTTTATATAACTAATTATTACAGTTCAGAAGACTTGGTATGGATCTGATGAACCACGTAGATTTTGGCATTTCATACAACAAGCCTGCATCAGAGTTCCCAATAATTGTGTACAAAGCATTACTAACTTAGAAAATGTTAGATCCCCCACTGCCAAGGTAATCAAAATAAATTTACAAAAAACAGTTGATCAGTCAGTCTGTGATCAGTGTAAGTTATAAAATTTGGGTGAAACAAGAAAATTCAATATATACATTGTATACTTTAATGCAATTGTTACTTGTGAGGAAAAAACATTATTTCATTACACAGTAGAGATATATATCATCAACATGCAGGTAATGTAATGTAAAAAGACCCATTCCCAATGCAAAATCTGCTATTTTTTCCCAATTTTGAGCAAAAATTTCCAATTATTTCCATCATGGCGTTCACATTTGGTATTAAACAGCAAAAAGTAGAATTTAGTACATGTATGAACTGCACTTCAAAGTCTTCAGATGAAAACCATGTTGTCAGTTAAATAAGAGAAGCTAAATGAATCACAAGTTTTGTGTCTTTATTCTTATGAATTAAATGACCATAGTTTCTTTTTCCCACTTTAGCCTGTTGCAACTTAGAATTCGCAATTGGAAGGGTATACAATCCTGTCCCAAAATGAGTCTATTAACCTCCGTTGATACTTGCTGTAATTTTAGGAAGCTATGGCGATATGATATCTGTCACTTCATCTACTTAGCATATGACTCAATATGGTTAATCACCACTGCAATTTTCAGTTAATTGGCATCTGAGCATGAAAGAGAACTTAAATCCATCTGATACCAGACTTATGCCTTGTTAAACTGCAAATTGGTTGAAAAAATGTTGATTCTTGATTTATTTACTTTTATTTATACAATGTACTTTTAAAAAATAGAGTTCACTGGAGAATGTAATGTTTTCTTTTAAAAATAGATCTTTGCAAATTGATATGGGCACTAAGTTAAACAAACCGTATGTTTTATGAATAATTGTACAGAAATAACTTGAGTCTCTTTCCTTAAATTTTAACCAATTCTGGTACGTTGCTGTAATATAAATGTAAATGGCCAATTTTCAGCAATATTTGCCTGAGTTATGGGACTTTAAATCTTCATGAATAACTTTGCTCTTGAGTTCTCAAAAGCATCTTGACTTTACATTGTTCACATTGTAATATAATTTTATCGGATTTATGAATAGTTTTAGTGTACTGGTGCAAAAACTATATATTAATCTTTGTTTTTGTTTTGAATGGTGTTTTATGCCTCACTCAACAATTTTGCAGTTATATGATGGTGGCTTTATTTTTTTTCAAATGTATTGAGAAAGTTTAAAGTTATGGATAGGAAAAAGGACGACAGACAGCTAGACATATTACCCATGCCTCCAGTTTTTTATGTATAAGATTTATAGATATATTGGAAATACCTGTTTTCTTTTAGTGATTTATTTATATTATTTATCATTTTAGGGACGTGCCTGGATTCGATGTGTCCTGATGGAAAAACGTTTGTCGGAATATTTATCATTTGCACTTCAACAATCAAAACTTATTAAGTAAGTATTTAACAATTATTGAAAATTGTTTATATGGCAACTATTTATTTGGTGTGGCCATCTACATGTATCTGTTACTGTGTTTTTGAAAGAACTCAAAGAAATATTTTATTTGCTCCACTGGGGACGTCCATGACTGAGTGATTAGAGCATCGCTTTGAACCATGAAGTCTCTCACCTATCGTCAGCACAGGTTCCAGTAGGGCTGAAAGCTAAGCTGATTTTGTGGGAAAGTTTGCTAGTTTACTTCCTGAAGGTTGGTGGTCTCTTCCTGGTTCCCTCATTCACTATTCAAAACTGACCACCACAGTATAACTGTAAAATTGTTGAGTGTTGCATAAAGCACCATTTATAACAAACAAAACAAAATCTGCTTTATTAGGTATATCTGGGTTTCAAGATAGGTTTTGTAGCATGTACAGAAAAAATCAAGGTCAAAAATGAAACGTCCAAACTTTTTAAAGATAGAGAGAATCTTGTTACAATGTACACTGGAAGAGACCAATACATGCTATAGTGATATAATATACGCTACAGTATAGTGATACAATACATGATATAGTGATACAATACATGCTATAGTGATATAATATACGCTACAGTATAGTGATACAATACATGATATAGTGATACAATACATGCTATAGTGATACAGTACATGCTATGGTGATACAATACATGCTATAGTGATATAATACATGCTATAGTGATACAATACATGCTATAGTGATATAATACATGCTATAGTGATACAGTACATGCTATGGTGATATAATATACGCTACAGTATAGTGATATAATACATGCTATAGTGATACAATACATGCTATAGTGATACAATACATGCTATAGTGATACAATACATGCTATAGTGATATAATACATGCTATAGTGATACAATACATGCTATAGTGATATAATACATGATATAGTGATACAATACATGCTATAGTGATATAATACATGCTATAGTGATACAATACATGCTATAGTGATACAATACATGCTATAGTGATACAATACATGCTATAGTGATATAATACATGCTATGGTGATACAATACATGCTATGGTGATACAATACATGCTATAGTGATACAATACATGCTATGGTGATACAATACATGCTATAGTGATATAATACATGCTATAGTGATACAATACATGCTATAGTGATACAATACATGCTATAGTGATACAATACATGCTATAGTGATACAATACATGCTATAGTGATACAATACATGCTATAGTGATACAATACATGCTATAGTGATACAATACATGCTATAGTGATACAATACATGCTGATGTAAACATATGATGATACATTACATGTTGTTATAAAACAATACATCCCATAGTAATGTAACACATATTTAGATAATATTATACATGTTGTAATGATGTGCTATGCATTGTCCTAATGCGATACATGATTTAATCCTGTTTTGTTTCATACAATTCAGACAAAGTTATCTGGATGGATCAGTAATGCTCTCAGATGATGCTGCAATGTTGTGTGGTGTATTACTTGGTCTCAATGCCATTGACTTTAGGTAAGACTATAATGGTGGTTGAGTCACATGACAGGATTTTTGTGAAAAAACAATAAAATGTTGGTTGAGTCACATGACTTACGATTTTTGCGAAAAAACAGCAAAATATTGGTTGAGTCACATAACTTAGGATTTTTGTGAAAAACAGTAAAACACTCAATATTCACAAATTTTCGACCCCTTGGCCTTTATCAAGTGAAAGACAACATTATCTATATTAGTTACATAGCATTAAGTCTGCACAATACTATATGACTTAATACTATGGGACTAATATAAATATCAGAGGTTTTGATGTTCATTGGTCTTGCCAGAGAAAAGCCGGTAAATTTTACAAAAGTCCAGTGCAATCTATTTGATAACTGGTCCAAATGACCAGTAATTTTCCATTTCATTTCAATTGTGTATATATACAGACCAGTAAAAAATTTTCTTTGACCAGTGAATAAATTCCTTTATTCACTGTTCTGGTTGACCAGTAATTTTTTTTTTATTTCAAAATGTCTGAGATATTGTCGTCTATCACTTGATAAAGGCCAAGGCCAGCAAGCGGCTGAAACTTCCCTTTGAAGGACCTTGAATTTTATAAGGATTTTTAATTATATAAAATAGATGATTCTCTCATTTTTATATATGCTCTTCTATGATAATTCATATTGTATACCAATGTCCGTGTGTCCGTCCGTCTTCTATTCATCCTTCTGTTCATGCAATAACTCAAGTTTGCCTTGATGAATCCTTCCAAAATTTTTACACAATCTTTGGCTCCATAAAGATTAGACAAATTTCAATATTTATGGTTTTGACTTTTGGCATGATGGAGTTATGGGACTTTATTCGATAAGATTTATTAATTTAAAGATTAGAAATGTTTAACAATAAATCAAGTTTGCTTTGACAAATCCTTAAGAAGGATTTACACAGTGTTTGGTTCCATGAAGACTAGACACCTTGGATTCTTATAACTTTAGTCATTACAGAGTTATGGACCTTTATTCATTAAACGTCTTTTAAAGTTTAGAAATTAGACATGTCTGACAAGAGATGAAGTTTGCTAGGTATACTAATATCTGCTTTAGCGACCACCTGTGTATAAAGACACCTGCTATCCACAATAGTACCGTTGTACAAATCAAACTCTATATAAAGACCACCTTCCTTACTGGTTTTCATGTGTCCCTAAGGAGGTAGTTATATACAAGTTTCACTGTAGTTAAATCACCCATTTTACCTAAAGTGGTTCAGGAGTCGTGTTTCTCACACCTGGCGTCTTAGGTGGATGGATATAAACAAGTTTAACTGAGCGTGTTGAAGTATTATTTATTTATTATATAAAAGTTGTTTCTGTTTTTTGAACAGCTTTTGTCTGAAAGGAGAAAGTATGGAATTTCCAAGCTCTGTTGCTATTAATTTTGTACCATATTTGAGATACAGGCAAAGGTAACTCAAATTCATCTATTATTTTTAATATAATCTAAAGTGCTTTGTCCCTCCTTCTGTCTGTCTGTCTCTCTGTCTGTCTCTCTCTCTCTGTCTGTCTCTGTCTGTCTGTCTCTGTCTCTCTCTCATTTGACATTATTTTTTGTTAGACATGAGGATATACATGCCATTTGTATCGTTGTATAATACCAGTAATTACAATATGAATAGGTAGATTAAGCCAGTGCTATATTGTGCATCCATTTTTTAATGTTGGAAGAGAGAACCTAACTTTTAGTCCTAACTACCATGGCAGTGCACCGCTGATTGGTCAGTCCCATGACAATTAAGACTAAGACTTAGGATTCAGGACTTTCGACTTTTTTTTTAAAATGAGCCCCTGTTTACAATGTACCCAGGAATACACAACTGGCTCTAGGGAAGTAAAATGGCAATTTTTTTTCACAAAATCAGTGTAGGATGTTAGCCAATTTACTCATATAGAGCTGGTGATCTTTTCCCAGTACATTGTAACTGGTTTCTTCTCCACCTCTGTGTAGCAAAATAATTGTTGAGCTTAGCATGAAACACAATTAAAATATTTCAGTTAACAAAAGCAGTTTGTTTTATTTGGTTATTTTAGTTTGTTTTTATAGATTTGTGGCTGTTTTATTATTACTTGTACATCAATCAATAAACATTTCTAAAGATGTATTGATATGTGAGTGTTTATAGAGATTTGCATACACTTACAGTTTCATTTGATTTATAGCTATGGGAGTGTTCATAATGAATCATTTATATTTCATTTGATGTTTAGCTCTAAGAGTGTTCGTAATGACTCACATACATGTTATTTATCTAGAGATTTTTTTTAATGTAAAACTGTGAGAGTGTTTGTAATGACATCTGTATACATTGGAACCTATCTTGGCTTAAAGCTTCTTTTAGGTATATAGCTATAAGAGTGTCCATAATGACTTACTGTATAATTTCTTTTATTCATGGGGATTTAATTTAGCTGTATTTATGGTGAAAGAAAATACCATGAAATTGAATACCCTTGAATATGATACCTTATACGTATGGAGTATTCGTAAGACAATACGTAGCCAATCAAAATTTTAAAGTTTTTTACCAATCAAAATTTCTTCAAATAACCAGACGTAGTATACAGGAATCACCAAATGTTTATAAGCTTTACTTCATGTACAATGTTCTCATGGAAAGCAACAAAAAATAACACCTATTACACTTTTGATTTTGGAAATGATATTGCACAAAATTAAATACCCATGAATAAGATTATTTCAGAATAATGCGAAATTTTTTCCCCGTGACTTTACACAACTTTACAGTGTGTGTGTGTGTATATATATATATATATATATATATATATATATATATATATATATATATATATATATACATATACATACACACACACAGTGGAATCTCGTTATGTTTACATTTTGTATGCTAAATCATTCTTAAAATTACTTGTTTACCTGCAAAAACGGAACATCAACTTTCGTTAACAAGCCAAGATGAAAGTATATTTAATAATTGCTTAAATCCAATTTTAATAAAGTAGTACCTTGAGTAGGTCTTTTCATTGTCCAATAAGAATAGAAAATATGTGAATTGAAAATTTGGGTTATCACGAATTTTGGATATTTTCAAGTTAAATGGGCGGTTCCATAAATTTTGAGATAGCGAGATTCCACTGCATGTAAATATCTATATCTATAAATATATATATATATATATATATCAGTAAACGAGTTATGTTTGAGTTTAAGATTTGAGAGTGTTAATAACTCACATTTTTCAAAAAAAGTTTTATTAATGTACAGTGTTCACAGTGACTTATTTATATATCAATAAATCAGTCTCATAGCTATTTTTTAAATTAAAGGTCTGAGAGTGTTCACAATGACTTATTTATATATCAATAAATCAGCCACTTATAGCTATTTTTTAAACTAAAGCTCTGAGAGTGTTCACAGTGACTTATTGATATACATGTATCACTAAATCAGTCACTTTTAATATACTTTTTGAAATTTATAGCTCTGAGAGTGTTCACAGTGACCAGAAGGAACTTAATGAGCTAAACAATCAAACAACAAAAGCTGATCATTGTAGTGCTGAGGAAAACAATGAAGATACTTGGTCAGAAAAGTTCCGCATGTTAGAAACAAAATACAAAACAGTCACAGAACAAAAGGTAAATGTACAGAGATTAATAGAATCTACCCCTACCTTGATCTGAAATCTGAGGGTAAGATTCTTGAATGAGAAACCTGAGGCTTGTCGAGTTTTTGTCATTCAAATTCTTATCCCGTGGGATTGAGAGTCCTTTTTCATACCCTCAGGGTATGGATTGATTATTTTTCTCCCATTTCTTTAATATATGTCTATGTAGATTTACGCATGGTCTACCTGTCTATATAGATCTACGCATATCTGAGTCATGTCTGACATAAATATGTACTTCATTCTGGAAGCCACAGAAGTTCTACGTCATAAATTGTATTGTGACGTCATAACACGTGTAGCTTGTTATCCACTCGCCATGAATGACAGGCTGATCATTTTCCACTAGTTATAAGGATAACTCAGTGAATATGGGAGAATAAAAGAATCTTACAATGGAGTGTTTAGTGGATAAGGAAATCTCCACCGGAGTGGTAAGAAGCTGTTTGTCTGATTGGACTTTCAGATTGTTACCACTTGGGTGGAGATTTCCATTTCTACTCAACACACCCATGTTTAATTATTTTTCTCCCATGGTTTTTCTTTTTTGAATACCAGTTTATGTAGATCTACTCAAATAAAGTCTGACATAACTCTGCACAGTATTCTAGAAGACACAGAAACTTGACATCACAAATTGTACTGGGATGTCTTAGTGCATATTAGTTGTCGTTCCCTAGGGAAAGACAGAGTTATCTTTTCATGGGTAATCATTGTCTTTTACGGGCAAGTGTGGGAGAAATAACTTACCTGAATTTTCTGATACAATTAATATCTCAACACTGCAGATAAATATTAAGTGTGAGGAACTAGAATAATGCCAATATCCAGGGCTTCAAGTGTATCCAATTGGTCCAAGGGAAATTCTAGGTATGCATTAATGAAGTGAAGCACCCAAATTTTTAATGACTTTTGGTAGGACTGAGACCTGATGAAAAAGTATTTACATTGGCAGTACTTGGGACCAAGTAAAAAATTCAAGATAAATGTGTCCTCACGTTAAAAGGTCTGTCACTGAAATAGAATCGTGATTCCTCTTGTCAGTATCTCAGCAATTGCCAGAATACTTCAAGGCCTACATGTATATTGTATGTAAACCAGAGTTTTTTGAAGACTTTTATTCACCACCAGGATATATTTTTCTCAGCCAAAAAGTTCTGTAATTTTCCTGCATATTGCCCATGGGTTATATGATATTTTTTCAAGGAAAATATAGTCCTGCGGGCTATCTGTTGGTGTGGGCTATCTGTTGGTGCGGGCAATCTGTTGTTGTGGGTTATCTGTTGGTGTGGGCTATCTGTTGGTGTGACCTATCTGTTGGTGTGGGCTATCTGTTGGTGCGGGCAATCTGTTGTTGTGGGTTATCTGTTGGTGTGGGCTATCTGTTGGTGTGACCTATCTGTTGGTGTGGGCTTTCTGTTGGTGCGGGCAGTCTGTTGTTGTGGGTTATCTGTTGGTGTGGGCTATCTGTTGTTGTGGCCTATCTGTTGTTGTGGGCTATCTGTTGGTGCGGGCAATCTGTTGGTGTGGGCTATCTGTTGATGTGACCTATCTGTTGGTGTGGGTTATCTGTTGGTGCAGGCAATCTGTTGGTGCGGGCAATCTGTTCTGTTGATGCGACCTATCTGTTGATGCGGGCGATCTGTTGGTGTGGGCTATCTGTTGGTGTGGGCTTTCTGTTGGTGTGGGCTTTCTGTTGTTGTGGGCAATCTGTTGGTGTGGGCTATCTGTTGTTGTGGGTTATCTGTTGTTGTGGGTTATCTGTTGTTGTGGGTTATCTGTTGGTGCGGGCTATCTGTTGGTGCGGGCAATCTGTTGGTGCGGGCAATCTGTTGGTGTGGGTTATCTGTTGGTGCGGGCAATCTGTTGGTGTGGTTAACTGTTGGTGTGGGCTATCTGTTGGTGTGGGCTATCTGTTGGTGTGAGCTATCTGTTGGTGCCGGCTATCTGTTGGTGCGGGTTATCTGTTGGTGCGGGTTATCTGTTGGTGCGGGCGATCCGTTGGTGCGGGCGATCCGTTGGTGCGGGCGGGCTATCTGTTGGTGCGGGCGGGCTATCCGTTGGTGCGGGTTATCCGTTGGTGCGGGCTATCCGTTGGTGCGGGCTATCCGTTGGTGCCGGCAATCCGTTGGTGCCGGCTATCTGTTGGTGTGGGCTATCTGTTGGTGCGGGACCTATCTGTTGGTGTGGGTTATCTGTTGGTGTGGGTTATCTGTTGGTGCGGGCTATCTGTTGGTGCTGGCTATCTGTTGGTGCCGGCTATCTGTTGGTGCCGGCTATCTGTTGGTGTGGGCTATCTGTTGGTGCGGGCTATCTGTTGGTTTGGGTTATCTGTTGGTGTGGGCTATCTGTTGGTGCGGGCTATCTGTTGGTGTGGGCTATCTGTTGGTGTGGGTTATCTCTTGGTGCAGTCTATCTGGATCTTTTTCCTTTGTTTTGAATTAAATACTAAAAAACAATATTTGACAAGGTAATATTTTATCTACCATAAATTGGGATATTTTGGCCATTGTTTAATTTTGGCTAATTTGGCCACCCTGTTAAAATGGCCAAAATTTTGCCCTCCAAAATATGTACACAATGTTTCTGCGGATATTTTTAAAAAATATTTGTGTTTTATATGTTAACAAATAAAGGGTTTTCAAAATAACACTGTGTTAATCTTAATTAAGTGCCATGTGACTACCAAAACTTTATAATGTTTTGATATACACCTGGAATGCTTAACATGACAAGACTGAGAGATGATGGTATGCCAAATTTAAATATGATATAAACATAAATGATCAAAATTTACTTGACCAAAAAAATAACCCTTCATTTTGTGATTAAAGTGGCCAAATTATTATAATTTATTTCTTTAAGCACCAATTCCACTATAAAACATTAAAACATGAATGTTTATCCTACCACCAATCTAACTCGGTCTTCTCTGAGACGCTGTGAAACAGTTTGATGTGGTCCTGTGTGGGCAATCTAGTGATGCATGCTGTCTGGTATGCTTTATGCTAGACAAGTATTGTAGGTCAATGTGAAATATACGATGCAGTGGGCAATATGCAAGTAATTGCGATATTCAAATTTGTCCTTAATCGATAAGATGTAATAAATTTAAAAGTTCTGTATAGAGAGATACAAAACATAAAATATGTAATTTCCTGAAAATGAAAAATCTGTTATATCGAATAATTGGTGTTTTCTGTGAAATTTCGCAGTACATGTAGTATTGAAATCACAAAAGTTGAAAATGCAAATATTAAAATATTGGATCCATCAAAATCATAACCAATTTTATTAATGTACACAAGAAACCACTCAATTCTAATTTATTTGTTGTGATGGTGAGTTTTACTTTCTGTATATTGATTTAAGGTAAAACTTTGAGTTTAATAGAATTCAGTTTGGTAAAACATATAGGCATCAGTAAATTGCAAAAATTGAGAAAAAATAAAAAGTATGACCTTTGACTCTTGAAATTGTGAAAAATTTGAACCACAGAAATAACCGGTTATACAGTATCTATTTGGTCTCTTACACAGGGGTATCTAGAGGAACTTGTAAGAATGAGAGAAAATCAAGTCCAGGAAGTGCATCGTCAACGAGTAACCATGCTGAACACACTCAAACAATTTGAAAAAGACAGCAAGCAAGAGAGACAACAACTTGAGTCAGTTGTTCTTGAGCTGCAGCATCAGTTGTAAGTTTTACTTCACTCGTAATCTTTTTCTTGTTCTCTATTTGTGACTGGCAGGGATGCATCGGTGATTCACCTGTCAGATTCGAAGTCTCAGTTTGAAGTGTTCCATGTACAGGGTAACCCTATTCTAGTGTGTTTCACATTGTGAATTAGCATTTGAACGACATGATTGGTCAAAACACATAGACTTATGCTAGGTCCAACTTTTATCAGTGATACAAGGACTGTGTTGATTGTAATAATGCATAACAAAACCGCATGCCTACTATTCTTATTAAAGTGAGATGAACCAGCTTTACATTATAACCCAAAGAGTGCATAATGAATACACAGGCACTGTACACCAAGAAATTTTCACTTCCGTTTCATTTTCACCATTTTCGACCTAAGATGAGAGGGCAACTTTAAATCCAAATCCAAATTTTATATCAAAACAGTTAAAGCACATACATACATGCTATACCTAAGACCAGTGATTTAAGGTGAATTTAAGACAGGTTGAGTATGTGCTCTGTTGTAAAAGGGTGAGGTAAAAAACACAGCGAAAATGTCCAGGTACACAGTAATTATTTTATTTATGATAATTGAATTTTGATTTCGACTGGTTAAGTGGATGACACTTGAAAACGTGTGTACAAGCCTCTGCTGAATGTTAAGCTGAGTAAGTGGAAAGTTTGCTATTGTACATACATTGTACATGATCATTGGTTGGTTGGTCAGTTGGTTTTTCTCCTCCACCATTAACCCTTTCACCCCTGAATATCTGAGTGGTATGCTCTTTCATAATGTTTATGACCAGTCTATTATGGTCTGTAGGGTTGTTAGGGTTAAAGACCGACCTCCTGGAAACATGCATGTATGTAAAAGCTCCAGCTGGAGGCTAAGCTGAATATTTTAGGAAGTATGCTTGTGTATAAACATGGTCATTGGTCAGTTGGTATTTTCTTCCACCATCAGAGGCTGACCACCTTGTTATAACTCAGAATTATTGAGCATGTCAGTGATATTAATGCGCTGGCTAGTAAAATAAACAATTATGTATAGAAACATTTTGCTAAATAGTAACAGTACAGTACATGTAACTTTAGATGACAAAATGATATATTTGCATGTGAAATTTGCTACATAATGTCACATTGGCTAACATAATGTACAACATTGGAATCTGATTTTGTCCAACAGTACACAGTACAACAGTTTGTTTGAATTTCTGTATTTTATTTTGCCATTATCAACAAAATTTAAACATGAGAGAATCCACTAATTTTTTAGTAAATATCCTACATACGTTCATTATGCCAGGTTTTATTTCAAGAAATTTATTTTACCAATTTTTTTATTTATCAACATGAAATTTAAACCCCATGAAATTTTCTGATTTTACAGTAAATTAGTTTAAAAGGGATGTTTTGGAATACATGCATATGTTTGTCTGTTTTACCATGGGGGACAATCATTTTTCATGCATTTTTATTTGTCATAATTTGAGTTTCTTTCAAAATTTATTTGGTATGTTGTCAATTCAAAATTGTTTTGTCCTCTTTGTCCAAACACAAGAAATTTTAACTGTGCTCTATTTTTAAAATTTCTGTTTTCTACACCCCAGTCCCATCAATTTTTTTTTTGTCTTCCACTTCTTCTCCTTCCTTCTGAGGACCAAAATAACAAACCTAGGGTCATTTCGGTTCTGAAGATCCATAGGACCAAAATGACAAATGTTGTCATTTTTTGGTGTCCTGATCCAGAACCTTGTGTTGTCCTTTTTTCAGTTTGACCTATGGTCATTTCAATTACAGCAAATGTTCAGAAATATTGCCAGAGTTATGGGACTTAAAATCATTTTTCAAACAAATCTGTCTGATCTTTTGTCGTAAGGATTTTCTTGTGATCAAATGGAATTTGAGTTTTCTTTTTTCATAAAATTTCAAGGTGTGATTTAATTTGGAATTAACGTACTTTAATCGATTTTTTATCAAATTAGAAAGCGTTTTGTCTTCTGAAATTGTCCTCTTCCCGAGTAGAACCCAGCTATCCTCTTCATGTCCAATGCAACAGGCCACAAGACCTGTTGAGGTTAACATTCCTGGGGTATTTATCATATAAATTTCCTCTCTGCTCTATTTTTAGCAAAGTTACATATTAAATTTGACAAAAACCCCACTTTATGCTTCCCATATAACTAATCAACTATTTCTTCTGTGACTCATTTGTAATGTTGGTCATTATCACTTCTTATGTGTACATATTTACTAATGTATGACATACCAAACTGTGTAACAAACTAATAGGGTCATTTCATGTTACATATTTGATAACAGATATATTTGGTGTTCTCCATTAACTGAGTGTACATATTTAACTAATGTGTACATATTTAACTAATGTGTACATATTTAACTAATGTGTGACATATTGTGCTAATGTCTGACCAGAACCAATATTGACATATTTAACCTTTTTTTCTAATGTTGTGACATATGGTCATTTCAATTACATGTGCGACTAATGTGTCAGATTTAATATTGAAATTTAACTTTACAAATCTTAATGTGTACATATTTAACTAATTGTCTTTAACAAATCTGTGACATATTTTCAGTAATGTGTTTATTGTAATAAGTGATTTTACTTGTGTAAATATTTTAACTAATGTGTACATAATTAACATGGATTATTTAACTTTGAGAAAATGTGTACATATTTAACTTTGTGAAATAACTAATAGTTACATCAATGTGTGATTTAAATTTGATATTAACGTACATATTTAATATGATTTTGACATATCATCCAAATTTGGGACAGATTTAATAATGGTTAGTGTTTTGTCTTCTTAACTAATGTGTACATATTTAACTAATGTGTACATACATAACTAATGTGTACATATTTAACTGCACCCATGTGTACAATATTAAGTGTACCCATTTAACTAATAGTACATAATTAACATGTGTGCATTTAACTAAATGTGTACATATAACTAACTGTTTATGGTTACACATTAATGTGTGGGTATTTTAATTTAATATATAACTAAAATTTCTATCATATTTAATCATGTTCATATTTTTAATTTCTCAAATGACATATTTCAAATATTTTAATATTTGACAAAAACCATACTTTATGTATAACATATTTAACTAATGTGTGACATATTTTAACTAATGTGTGACATATTTCAGATCGGCCGTAAAGAAACAAAAGGAGTACTTTGAACAAAAATATCAAGCTCTAATTAGCAAATTTCAAGATGGCCAAGTAGCAATGGAGGAAATTGACAGTGTGAAGCAAGAGACACCTCACAGACACGCCACTTGCTCTGACACGCTGAGTGACCAGTAAGTATCATACATTGTATTAATACACTGTATACCTGGAAAGTTTTGTTCCTCATTATTTTCACCTTCTTACAAAAGAAAACATATTCACCCTGCAGTGCAAGAAAAATGTATTTGTCCACTTAAGTCTTGTCCTGGACAAGTGACTTGGCCAGTTGGGGACGAGTAGTTAGGATTGTGTAATTATCTCCAGTGACAAGTAATTTTTCTTCAAGATCTATAACATCTTACATTTTAGCTTCTAAAACTTTGCATGAAAATGACGCATTTAAAATCTGCTATTTTAACAATTTTTAAGTCCTGTATCAGAGAAATAGTTAGTCCAAAAGTTTATAAAAAATTGGAACAAGCTGGAGATGTGTAGGAACATGTGGCTATCAAAATCACTTGTCCCATAGGATGGTTTTTCAGATTTTTTTTCTCACCCTGCCCTGTTTTAAATTCAATTTAATTTACCACCATCTCAGGAATGGAATGTATGTCCCTAGACATACGGTAGAAATAGGTGAATGAAATGTACATGTGTATGCTCTGAAAACTATCAACAAAATTTGAACTCTATGAGCAAATACACTATGGTCAAACTTCAAAAGTTTGAAACTGTCTTCACAAATGGTGGCAGTGTTTTACTGTCTTTACAAATGGTGCAAATACACAGCAGATTTTACTTCACAAATGGTGGCAACTGTCTTTTTGGCTGTTTTACTTCACATATGCAGTGTTTTTACAGTCTACACAAAAGTAAGTCTTTTACATATGGTGGCTGTACTGTCTTCACAAATGGTGGGTTTTACTGTCTTTACAAATTTAGTGTTTTACAGTCACTACAGTGTTTTACTGTATTTACAAATGGTGGCAGTGTTTTACAGTCTACACAAATGGTGGCAGTGTTTTACTGTCTTTACAAATGGTGGCAGTGTTTTACTGTCTTACTCTCTATTTTACTGTATTTCAAATGGTGGCAGTGTATTACAGACAAATGTAGTGTTTTACAGTCTACACCACTGATTTTTTATTTTGATGATTCTCCATGATTATTTTGAACAGTTGTGAATTTTACAAAAATTTCAAATGTGAAAATCACTTGTATTTGTCCAAAACATATTAAAAATTCCAAATGTTGAGTTTCATAATAAAGAATGAATTATATTCAAACAAATTTCTCAAATTAAGTCTTTTCCATTTTAGTTAAAATGTCATATTTTCCCAATAGGGAACTTTCAAGTTAGCCTAGATTACTGTTATAATCCTGCTTTTATTATTGCCAGTTGCGTGATTCTAGAAAAATGTTCCTCAATGTTATTTCCGGTCTTCGATATTATATAGATAGCCCCCATAACACAATTGGTAAAAGCACCCTCCAAGTGTTCGGAAGGTCCTGGGTTCAATTGCTGGTCTGTCCACACATTTTTCTCTGCCTGATACATTTCAGTAATTTGGCATTCAACTAAATAACCCACTGTGGTATGCTTTAAGAGTATCTTGGGTTTCTTTATACAAAATAAATTGAATGTGCTAAAAAGTAAAAATATTTCCATTTAATTAACATATGTTGTGAAGGTAGATATGAAAACTGGAAGAACATATGAAGAGCAAAATTGAGAAGGCGGGAATAAATACAGGATCATAATGGTAATCTGGGCTAACTCGAAAGTTCCCTGTTGTTTGGACCCTGGGCTCAGAATTTAGGAGGTACCAACATCAATTCATGTATCAATGTCTTTAGGATCAATGTCTCAGTATTGTCTGTTTCTCTTTTTCTTTTAGATTGAGTTTCAGTTCAAGTGAGGGTTTTGTCAATATCTCTGTATCGGCACCAAAATTGTCATCAAGGAAGTCAAAACACCCAACAAATCAACCAAGACAGTTGGACTCACAGAGCATGGTTGCCATGGCAGGGTCTTTCACTTCACAAGTGAGTGATCAGGGGACTACCTCATCAACCAATCAGAACTTGCAGTCAGATTTGCCAGCCAATGAGAATGCTACTAACACAAGTGCAGCTGTGATAGATGTTTCCACCTATCAGATTGTGGATCACGTAAACAATTCTGTAGTTATGTTAGATCAGGGTGATGCTGACAGCAGTGAAAGTCAAAAGCCAAATAAATCTGATTACCAAGGCAACAACAAAGTAACCAATGAAAATATTCAGAATTCGAGGACATCTGATGAAAATCAGGAAAGTGAATCAACGTCATTCAGTGTGGACCAAGAAGTAACATCCCAAGAAGTAACATCCCAACAACCTCCATCAGTCTTGGACCTGGAAACATCTACTCCAGGTCATGGAGCAAATGCTGAACAAAATACAGTGTCCGAAGGGAACTCCAATAACTCGTTTACAGAATTTTCAGATGAACAAATTGATGAGAGCAAAACTGAAAATATGAAGGAGGAAAAAGATGACTATTTAAAGTGAAAGAGAGGAAGAATGAATGTATGATGTTTGTTTGTAATATTTACAGGGTAGAATTCTTTTCAATTTCTGTGATGTATTGCTCTGTCAACAATATTTATTAAAATTTCAAGAAAAAGCACATAATTGAGATAATATTATTTGATGGAGCATAGATTGATATTCATATGAACTGCCTCGGTGACAGGTAAATCATTTTATTTTTTGGTCATTTACATGATAAATCAAGGCAACTCAAACATACACTCCATTAGCGTTTAAGAATCCATGGAGCTTTGGAAAATCAAATTTCGGATATGCAGGGTTTAGATTATTGGTATACAAATGTAAATTAATGTATCTGTTGTATAAATTAGTATATATAATTTGGATATTTCAGTCCAAGAAAAGTAAAGTCCAAGAAAAAAGTAAATTTATTTAAATATTTACAAAAATGAGTTTTCTTTGGATGAAACACTTATCTTTGATATCCGTAAAATATGTTTTATGATTATAATACTGGTATCATCAAACAGTTACAACAAATATGTGTTATATCTGTCATCCAGATAAACCCTTTCACCCCTGGATATCTGAGTGGTATGCTCTTTTCTATTGTTTAGGACTAATCTATTATGGTCTGTAGGGTTGGAAGGGTTAACTTTTGTGTGCAAGATTTTTCCCCCTTTGATATTCAGTCCTAAAAACCCTATATCTGCACATATACCTACCTATCATAAAAATATCTCAATATAGCACCTTACCTGACATCAAGTTTTGACCTATTATGCAATGAATAACGTAACTGGATTCAAATTGTCCATAGACAAGGCAAGGCTATACAAGAGAACTGTAAAATTTACATGTGTTAAGGTGAATTAGCTGGCAAAATACAAGTTTATTGTCGACTATTACGTTGACCAAAGGCAAAAAAAAAATAATAAGCAGTGGAGTCTTTGACATAGTCTTATTTTGGTCACAATTGAACAATGATGTATGTATACATTCAAAGGAAATTGCATGTATGTATGGAGTTGTATAGGACAAAAAAAGGAAATATGAAAATGCCGCCAATATAGGATTGGTAATATAAATATACAAATATTAAAGACCCTATCTACCTTGCCACATTTCCCAATATCAGTTAGATAGCAGAAAAAATTTAAAATAAGATTTGTTTTTTGACTTAAGTCTAAAATTGCTTTGTGATCCAGTGGATTGATTTCCTCAGTTGTTAGAGGATTGGTTCATTGATTTGAAGAACCCTGGTTCGATCCCCATATGATCCAGAATTTCAGAGGTGATTTTTTTAAAATTTGGTTCATGCTGTCCCCTTCCTCCTCTATGCCTAGATGGAGGTTAAAAGGATCTAGGCTATACGGTAATTAAAAACATTTTGGCAACTGCAGATTTGTAAGACTAATACATATTTGTCATGTAGATTTTTGTATGTAGATTTCTATAAATTAGATAACTTTTTTGGAGTTTGTATGAATTAGATATGTAGAAAATCAAAAGATAAGTCAGAGACAAAAACTGAAATGTTTTGACTCCCTTCTTTATTAAGCACAAATTTTATCCCATTTCCAGAATAAGTAGAACAATATTGATGGACTAAATTTTTATTTTTTGCCAAAAATTATTTATTTTCGATGTCTTTATAATTCCATTGTATGGTAGCTCTTCATCAGTGGAGATAAAAAACTACCATAGTTTTATTTGTTTATTGTTCAATGTTTTGTTCCTGTTATATTATTCTACATCCCACCATGAATTTGTTTTTACGCATAAATTTTACGATTTGTCACCAGTTTTAGGTGAAGTGACACAAATTTTTATCTATTCTATGGACTGATGCTAATACAATGAACGTCTTTAACATGTCAGCTTGTGAGGGGAAGTCTCCTAGGAAATGAGTTGTCACTTTTTAGAAAAGGAAGAAATAAAATGAATAAAAGAATAAGTGTAGAAAGACGAGTCATGTAATGATTTTTGAGTGATGAACAAACGCAATAAATGTTTATCTTGAAAGCATACAGTGGAACCTATCTTGAGAGACCATCTCATCTGTCACTAAAATGTGCATGTGGTATCTCAAGAATGATGGTACCTTAAAAATTGTTTTATCTAAAGGAATGGATGGTTGTCAGACTGTGGTCTCACAAGACATTTGGTTTTCCACAAGAGTGGTATGTCAAGACAGGTGGTTCTTAATGATAGTGGTCTGTCAAGACAGGTGGTTCTTCATGATAGTGGTCTGTCAAGACAGGTGGTTCTTCATGATAGTGGTCTGTCAAGACAGGTGGTTCTTCATGATAGTGGTCTGTCAAGACAGGTGGTTCTTCATGAGAGTGGTCTGTCAAGACAGGTGGTTCTTCATGATAGTGGTCTGTCAAGACAAGTGGTGCTTTATGAGAGTGGTCTGTCAAGACAGGTGGTTCTTCATAAAAGTGGTCTGTCAACACAAGTGGTTCTTTATGAGAGTGGTCTGTCAAGATAGGTGGTTCTTCATGAGAGTGGTCTGTCAAGACAGGTGGTGCCTTTCAAGAATGGTCTGTTAAGACAGGTTTTGCTTCACAAGAATGGTGTGTCAAGACAGGTGGTTCCTTACAAGAATGGTGTGTCAAGACAGGTGGTGCTTCACGAGAATGGTCTGTCAAGAAAGATGGTTCTCCACAAGAGTAGTGTCAAGAAAGGTGGTTCTTCACAAGAATAGTCTGTCAAAACAGGTGGTTTTTCACAAGAGTAGTCTGTCAAAATAGATGGTTCTTCAAAAGAGTAGTCTTTGGTCTCACAAGACAGGTGGTTCTTCACAAGAGTGGTCTGTCAAGACAAGTGGTTCTTCACCAGAATGGTCTGTCAAGACAGGTGGTTCTTCATGAGAATATCTGTCAAAACAGGTGGTTCTCCAAAAGAGTGGTCTGTCAAGACATGTGGTTCTTTATAAGAATGGTTTGTCAAGAGTAGGTGGTTCTTCACAAGAGTAGTCTGTCAAGACAGGTGGTGCTTTTCAAGATTGGTCCATCAAGGTAGGTGGTTTTCCACAAGAGTGATCTGTCAAGACAAGTGGATCTTTATGAGAATGGTCTGTCAAGACAGGTGGTGCTTTACAAGAGTGATTTGTGAAGACAGGTGGTGCTTTACAAGAGTGGTCTGTCAAGATAAGTTTCACTGTACATGACATTATTTGATTTATGTATTCTGTTATGTGGTTCAATTGTAATGATGGAACTATGTTGTGTTTTGGTCATTTTGATCATTAATTTATATGTGTTTGTGTATTGAGGACAATAAAATATTTGTACATGAGAATGTGTTGTCTTAATGATAAGTTAGCTTATTTTCTCCTACAGATTGAAGATTGGGGGGTCTAGTTTTCTGTGTATTCATTTGCCTGTTTTTCTGTGTCCATTTATGTTTGTTTATGTGTCCATTGGTCTGTATGTGTCCATTGGTCTGTTTGCCAGTCTGTCTATGTGTACATTTTTCTGTGTCCATTTTTAGGTCACTTGAGCCAAAGGCTCAGGGTGACCTATTGCAATCGTCTATTGTCTGTAGTTGTTCGTCTTCCGTTGTGTGTCATTATTTTTTACACTTTTTCAACTTCTTCTCAAGAACCAGTGGGCCAATTTTAACCAAACTAGATATGATATATAGCATCCCCATGTGAACCCGCATAAAGTGTACAAATATAAAAGGGCTAGGACTTATAGGAGTTTCAAAAGGGGTCACAAAGGACCAAAACTTAGTACATCTTTAAAAATCTTCTTCTCATGAACCAATGATCAGATGATTTCACATTTTGTATGCATGATAATTGAGTCAATTTCTATAAAGTTTACAAACAAAATTGAAATATGTCCATAAATGAGCCACTAGGGGGCACTTCAGTGACAAGGTGCAATTGTATTACAAATTGTTTAATAACTCAAAACTGATCGACTTTTTGTATACAAAGGTATATGAGAAAATTTTTAGGAATTATCTGAGGATCAGTTTGACAAAATTTCAGGGCCATTGGGTCAAATATCAAAGCACCTCAGTAAATGGAAAATGTTCCGTAAGTTTTTTTGGTAAAATTTTTGACTACATCTCCAGAGCCATTGGGCTAATTTGAACCCAACCCAATAGGAAGTATAACCATGTAAAGCCACATAAAGTTTGCATATGAAAAGGGGCTAGGTCCAAACATTGCTGTCATGGCTAAATATAGAACAAATGAGTCAGCAGATATTTTTTATTTAATGCATGTATCTCTAAAATTATCAAAGCTAGAGAAAAAACGTTACCTTAAAATGAGCGGCTTGCAAAAATCTACAAATATTTTATTTTGATGGAAATTGTCAGGTCGACCCTTTTGTGAGTTATTTCCCCTTTTAAGTAGATTTTTCATGTTTTTGGATGTTTTTTGACATTATCTTGAAAAGTATATTAGCTAGAGTAAAAGGGACAGAAGCAAAAATGATCAGCATGCAAAGATCTACAAAAGAGTTGGTAGGGCCCAAATTGTCAGGTCACCCCTTATGGGAGTTATTTTCCCTTTTAAGTTGATTTTTCGTGTTTTTAGATGTTTTTGACATTATCTTGAAAAATATAATAGCTAGAGTAAAAGTGAAAGAAGCAAAAATGATCAGCAAGCAAAGATCTACAAAAAGTCAATATGGCCAAAATTGTCAGGTTGCCCCTTATGGGAGTTATTTTCCCTTTTTAAATAGATTTTTCATGTTTTTGGATGTTTTTTGACATTATCTTGAAAAGTATAATAGCTAGAGTAAAAGTCAAAGAAACAAAAATGTTCAGCAACCATTATGGGAGTTATTTCCCTTTTTTAGTGGATGAAGCTGTTGGAAGCAACAATTGAATAATGAGTAAAAACACAAAGACCCATATTTGACACAGTTTCAATAAACAGAAAATGTAAATTATTTGACATAGCCTCCTTTGAAAAGAACCCTCTATTCCAATGAACCTTTCCCAATTATACATTTCCCTCAGGACCCAGTTGTTCATCTACTGGTTAAATTTTAACCCTCAGTTAAATATCATAACTTAGGATTAAAATTTAATCTTTGGTTAAATTCTAATGCTCAATAATTGGTAAAATTCAACTATGGTTAAACCACTGGTAAAATATGGGAAATTTAGCCAAACCTTGAGGCTTGGTTACATATTATAACCAATTAAAGGTTATTATTTCAGACTGTCTGAAGATTGGCACTGTTATCAAGATTTTAATCCTAGGTTATATAACCCTTGGTTACCATATTTAACTGAGGGTTATATTTAACCGTTGGATTATTTTAACCAAAAGATGAACAAATGGGTCCAGGTGACTGTTAAGGCCCTTTGGGCCACTTGTTCTGTCTATGTGTCCATGTCTGTTTGACAGTCCATATTTGTGTGTCCATTTTTCCTATGTGTCCATTTGGTTTACTTCGACTTTCATTCAGGGCTATCCTGTTAGCGGTGAAGAGGCTGCATTCGCACTTCCTGTAAAATATACTGTATGGTTGTTTATTTTCATGTTTCGTGTTTTTCTGAAAGGAACTTATTCACTGGTATTAAATTTTGCGCAAGATAGGTTATAAAGTGTCTTTCTTATACTTTATAAATGTAATGTATTATATTCAAGGGTATTTAATTTCATGGAATTTTCTATGACTGCGAATATAGCGAAATTAAATCCCCCATGAATAAAAGCAACTATACAGTAGTTCAATTCAAGAATTCAACTTTTACAGAAAAGTCAAATATTTTGGTGTAAATGAAATTAGATTTAATATGAATAATCAGTAAACAAAATATCACATAGTTCTACTTACTTCTGCTTTTTGTTTACGACTTCGATTGATATACATTAACAAAAAAGAGATAAACACAGGCACAAAAAATATGTAATTTTCTATATATTCTGAGAAAATTACTTGCGAAACCCAGGTTTGGGACTTTTTCAATTGCAACTGATTAACCTTAAAATATATAGAGATACAAGATTGTTTATGTTTATGTATCACTCTTATTTGGTATTGTATATCAAGTAAAAGTAGTAAGGGTAGAAACATTCCCATGGTCTGCTGTAATTAAAGTTTCTCCCCTTGGTCAATGTACATAATACCAGTACCACACCTAACCTGCACCACGCACACAACTCCTAATGTGGCCCAACATCATCAAGTGAATTAGTACCGCTCCCTTAAATAAGCTTTTAGCTTCCAAAATACCTCTCAAAGTAACACAAAATACATTAACATCTAAATAAACGTATGTTATAGCATTTAACCGACCTTAATGTTGGATAAATGCAAATCTTCTGCTTACCTCTTATAGGTATTCAGAGATGCGAGCCTGGACAACTCCACGTTAAACACTTTGGCTTTATCATTCGGCTAATGCATTTCTTCTATCTATTTGGCAATTCTCTATAAATAAATATCATATTTTGACAGTCCATCAAAAATGTGTGGCCTTGAATCTTCTAAATTCAAAATTCTTTAAGCCGTTGTGACTTTGCTGCTGTGCCTCACTCCCCACCTCAGACCCAGTGACCCTACTTGCACAGGACCAAAGCCATGCCACACGTAAAATCAACTCTGACTGACTGACTGGTAGAAACAAAATTTAGATTTTTTTTTTCCCTTTAACAAATTTTTTAAGTTTTCTTATTTTGAAGATTGGATTATATTCCAAAAATGAGGGGCACCTGTCAGATAATTTCTACTCAAAAAGAGGCTGTAGACAGGGGGACCCTATATCACCATATCTCTATGTTTAGAAATATCTATAAAAATTGAAAATGAGTCTAGAATTAAAATTTATCAATATGCAGATGATATTTCTATTATATTAGATGGAAATGAAGAATCACTAAATTTGGCACAAGTATTTTATATTCTGTGTCAATACTCTAGTTTATCCAAAACATTAAGAATGGAGCTCACTTAGGCTAGATTTCTGTCATGAAATTAAGTTACTTTATTTTGTTAAAATCAGGATTATGAAAAAGGGACAGAAATTCAGCCTAGAGCATACTAAATGTCAATTGGCCCGTTATGTAGGTCTTATTTAAGGGGAAGAAGGACACCTGGTCACGTGACCAGAATGTCAATATAGTAATATAAACTGGAACTGATGTTGGCAATGTAAACAAAAATGACAGACGACACAAACTTGTCCACAAAAGACAAACTGAATGGTGAATTCACATCAAGAAATAAATTATGTTTATCTTTGTGAAAAAATTAATTTAACAGTCATGTTTTTGTGTCATCTATGAAACACAGCTTCACATTGTCTGGCATCTTTTGTCCCTGTTTCTGTTTCTATGGGTACAGTCACATTTTGACATAAATTATCATTACTTTCTTATTGATATGATACTTTTGTGAAACTTACAGAAAAGGTTCATTGTGATGAGGTGCATTGTCCAGTCAAGGTCATGTTCAAGGTCACACTCAAGGTCAAATGGTGGTACAGTCTTCTCTTAAAGAATTTCTTATTAAAATTACTCAATTTTGGCATACTTCATTATTTCATTTTTTGTTATTTCTTCGCTATCTACCAACAACTTGTTTTATTGACTCTAAATAATTGCTTACCATTCTGAATTGATCATTTACAGAAAAAAATAAAAAATGTAATGACTACATTATTTTCAGTGATCAAATTTAAGGTGTAAGTGTTATAAAAATTTGGTACTTTGGGGGTCAAAGCTTTCAATCTTCTTTATTCACCAACTCTAATAAAAGCATAAAAACACATTGATACCATGGCGTTTGATCAAATTTTACCAAGTTAGCTAGACAAATATGAGTTTTTGAAAAAAAAAATGACTTATTTTCAATAATGAATAGGATAGTTGATGAAAAGAATCAAAATTCTGGAAAGGGGCATAACTCTTGCATATGGAAAAAAAAGAGCTGCACTTACACAACTTTCACACATGTTCTTTTTCTTCTCTCTTTCTTTCCTGAAAAAAAATACACTTCAAACTGTGAAATGATTACATTTTGCATAATATGATAATGTAGTGTAAATAATATATATATATATATAAAAAATAACTCTTGCATATGTAAATGTCCCTTACATACCCACAAATGTGCCAGATCATTCATTCTATTAATTCATACATTCATTATGAATAAGTATGCAAAAAATAAGAAAAATTTGATGATAATTTTTTTGTATACCCCAGGGAACTCTTCTTCCACTTAAAATCCACAAAGTTGAAAAGATATGAATGTTAATATGTATTTATTTATTATTATTATTATTATTATTATTTTTTGTAATTAGTCCATTCCAAGTTTTTTCTCAGTTTATTGTCTGTGGACAGATTGATTCTGAGATCATTAAACAGCAAAAAAAAAACAACAACAACAACAACAACAAAACACAGACATCTAAGGGAAAATAATGTAATATAGCCATAAAGTGAACAGTTAAACATGAACATTTGTTTACATCATTGTAAAAATTAAAATTTCATAGGTTATTTATTAGTATGTGCCAAAGATATGGTTTTTATAAGTGTAATTTTGTTTTCCTTTGTTAACATATGAGGAAATACTTAAATGTCTATAAAATTGCATTTGTACTCATAAAAATATCTTGTTTTTTCTGTAATTTTGTGGGGTTTTTTTCCCAATAGAAAGATAGGGTTTTGACTTTAGGGTAGATGGTAAACATAAAAAAAACTTGGAATGGCCTTACTAACTGGTATAATTTTAAGCCAAAATTCTTCCCTGATTTTAAGTTACTTTTTATATGCACATCGCAAGAATTTTCAATGGATTAATGAAACTTTGTGAGAAGTTTTATTGCTATAAAAGCTCGGCCAAGTTTGATAACCAAAACTTTTTGCCAGATATTTACAGAGTTATGGCACTTTGAAGATTTGCAGAAAGTTTCAGCTCAATAACTTGAGTAATTTTCAACAGTCGGTGACAGATTAATTTGAAATTTTTATGAAGTTTATATCCATAAAATCTCAGGACAAGTTCAATAACCAAAATTTTTCCCTAGTGATTTACAGGTCCCCTTGGTTTTTGTAACCCCCACCCCCCTCCCCCCCCCCCCCCCCCCCCCCCCCCCCAGCCCCCCCCCCCCCCCCCCCCCCCCCCCCCCCCCCCCCCCCCCCCCCCCCCCCTCCCCCCCCCCCCCCCCCGACCCCCCCCCCCCCCCCCCCCTCACTCCCCCCCCCCCCCCACCCCCCCCCGCCCCCCCCCCTCAGCCCCCCCCCCCCCCCCCCCCCCCCCCCCCCCCCCCCCCCCCATCCCCACCCCCCCCCCCCCAAGTAGTATGCAACCAGAAACATGTGTTACTTAGTACATTACCGAATGACCTAAGACAGAAATGTTTTCATATCGAGACTACTCGATCAAATGTCAACAGTAGGGCTACCAAAGCGAAACGACCTTCAACCCCATGTGCGTAAATTCCGGTACTCACGGAAAACAACGAGAACTGGAATTGAAGAAAGGTTGTCAAAATTGAAATCGAACAGTATTTTTTCACTAGACGTTCACTTTTATTTTGCATTAATAAGTCAATATTTCTTTTCGAAGGTAAGGCAAAGATAACTTCTGAATAGTTTCCGGTACATGCGCAACAGCAACCTCCTTCGCCGGGCTACGGTAAGCGTTTCCAAGGTCGTCGTACATCTAACAGAATCCGTAAATATCAGTAGTACTTTAACTGCATCTCGGATGTTACTCTTTTGCTAAATGAATCTTATGTTTTATTGTATCTAACGGATGTAAGTATTTTATTTGCCGTTGTGTAATCACTGTAATATATTACTTTATTTACCGTAAAATATACCGGTATCTTTGCAGATCGGGTAAAAAGAGCTAGAATAAAAAAGATGTATTGCACAAGGCTTGTCACCCCAGCTGCAAGATGCATGGTAAGTATATAAGTCATTAGAACATTAGACTGTCAGTTGTTTATGCAAATTAATGTGATAATTTCACTTTGATTTTGCTATTGATATTTACCCTTGGACGCCATGTTTGACAAGTTGAAGTCGGAACCAAACTTACCCTTCAAGTTGTTAGTAATGACAAACATTCTCAACTCATTTACTAGTTAATTTTCATTCAGTTAAGTAATAACACAGTCTTGCAACCTAAGTGCGTGTTGTTATAGACATACTTTTTCAGCAAATGATACTTTTATGGTGTTCAGTAAATTTTACACACCGGTGTCATTGCTTGACCTTTCAACTGTCAAATTGAAATGGTCAACCATTATGAAGTTGATAGTATTTACAATTTAACTACTTAACTATTTTTTATACTATTATACTTTTTATAAATGTTAAGTTTTAAAAATCTATGCAGAAGTACTGTCTGTTGATGTTTGTACATGACATTTCAGTGGAATGTCTGTTCTATGTACTGGAAGGCTGTTTTAACAATCTAATCAAGTTATTTGTATGATTCAAAAAAGAAGTTTGTTCATATATTTTTTGAAAATGTCTTGAAGACTATAAATTAATTATATAGATTCAATAAGACATGACAGAAGAATAGAGTTTATCATTGGAATCTGTGAGAATATAATGTAACTTTAGTCCAAATGTGAGTTATCATCAGATCCATTATTTCTCTCTATCTTTGTGAATTTATGCTGGTATGTAACCAGTGCTATGAATAACCAAAATTCCCTATTCAAAAAGCTTAGAGCCCATTCCCAATAGTTTGTGTTAAATCTCTAGATTGTGTTTAGTGATTCTCGGTTCACATTCATGGAAATCCGAGCCAGATTCTTCATTACAGTACTTTACAGACATTTGCATCACTGTGATTTCTCCCAGATTTGAGACTGTCTATGTCTCCCTTCTCAACATGATGGATCTTAGCAGGTTTTGAAATTAATGCAAGTCCACCAGTCTGAGACTAGTTAGTTTTGTAAGGGGTTAGTCAAAGTCGTGCTTTAGCTAGCTCAGTTGACAAGAAGAAATGTGAATGAATGATCACAATGCAAACCTGAGCAATGGTTATCATATCCTGGGGATAGATGAATATACAGATGCCTTGTGAATTTGGTGCTGGGATTTTAAAAGCTGTCAACAAAGCTATGGGACAAAAATTTACAAAACATTTCTAAGAAAAATAGATAATTTTATGAAAAAAGTGTTTTTCTAATGATGATACGTATGATAATTCCATATTTTCATTGGAAAACACCACAAAGCAACATGGGAGTGATCGTTCAGGTTATGTGGAAGTTACAACAAATACAATTATGAATCTTGTAACCTCCTTTTCATTCTCGATCAATTTCATTTTTAAGTCTTTATTATTGTAATCGTAACCTACAGGTCATCATGTAAATGGGTTATGACAAAGAAATCTCAATCCGAGGGTAAGATTCTTGAATGACAAACCCGAGGCTTGCCTCAGAATCGTATCTTGAGGATCGAGATTCCTTTGTCATATCTTCAAGGTAGGGGCTGATTATTTTTCTCCCATATACATGTTTATGTACATCTCCACAGATCTGTGCCAAGTTTTACATAAATATGTACTGCATTCTAGAAGCCACATGTTCTACATCATTTCCAGTAGGGCACATATGTAGCTTGTTACACACACACCCTTGGATGACAGGCTGATCATTGCACTAGTTATGAGGATAATTTCATGAATATGGGAGGATAGAAGTCTCTCATCTCTAAGTCAACACAGGTTCGAGCCCTGCTGGAACCTAGTTGATTTGTGAGGAAGTTTGCAACATGCTTGTGATTTATACCTGGGTATATTTTAATAGAAAAACTGAACATCATTTGATCATTCAGATCACAAAAATCAAGACATATTTTTGTTTTACAGGTAGCAAATCGTGCTTGGTCCAGGCCACTTAGCAGCAGCATCGTTTCCCAGAAACAAGAGGTTCGTTGATTTGTTTATCATTTTGTCCAGGTTTTGGAGGTTGTTGAAAAAAATAACAATGATTTTCTTAACTTCCATAATCCTCAAGTGTGTCCATTGCCATTCCTGTAACAACTGGTTACTGTACTTATTCGTTTGTGGTGTTCGCAACCTAAGCTGATTTTGTGGGTAAATTTGCCAATTTACTTTGGGAAGGCAAGTGGTCTCTTCCTGGGTACATTGTAACCAGGTTCTCTCCTCCACCAATAAAAACTGGTTGCCACCATATAACTGAAACTTTTTTAAGTGTGGCTTAAAACACCAATAAATTGAAATCAAATGTTGTGTTGGCTTAACAATGGATTAATGTTATGGTGGAATTAATGAAATAGTTGTGAGCCGGCCTGGCTCAGTCGGTAGCGCGCTCGACTCTGGATCGTGAGTTCGAGTCCCGCCGGCGACAGGTTGGTTTACTGTCTTTCGGATGAGACAGTAAAAGCTGGAGGTCCCATGTCACAGTAGGTGTTGGCACGTTAAAGAACCCTACTGCTCAATGGCCGTAAGTGCCGAGCATAGGCCAGACTTTGAAGCCCTTCACTGGCATTTGGTGACGTCTCCATATGAGTGAAATATTCCTGAGTGGGACGTTAAACAACAATAAACAAACAAACAATGAAATAGTTGTACAGCTGAATTTGGCTTTTAAACCAAAATAAGAGTTCACTGCTTTTTAGACTTCCAACTCATTCTGAAACTTTAATTTTTTGACTGCAATCATTTCAATGTAGAATTGAGCAATTTCAATTGGAATCTAAAGGAAGGAAAGTAATGTATATATTTGGAGTACACGTATAATGCACAGACAATTGTACAAAACCATTGTACCACATGCTATTGCTTTTCTTGGGCTGTAACATGCAATAAAATGCTCGACAAGCCAGGGGTTCAAAATTCTTTTTTGGATGCTTAAGTCTAGGACTTGGAGAGTAAATTTCTGGCAAGTCCAACTGAGAAATTTCGAAGTCCATGCTGAATTTTGTTAATAAGTAATACTGTAAAATTATAAATGAATGTAGATGAGGCAAGTCCAGCGGACTTCAAGTATTTCTAAATGCCATGTCTGAACTCAAATTAATCAAGTTGGGACTTCTGGAATTTGGAATCCCTGTTCAAGTAAATGAAAAGTCCTGGGTTTGATTCTGAGTTCAAGGGCTGTGGAATCTTGTCTTCTGGATGAGATCCAAGACGGATCTTGTGTAAATGAGAGTCAACATCTTCCAAGTTTTTTTTAGGGAACAAAAAAAAACTTGAAACAGTTACAAATTAAGAAAAGTATGCAAAAGAAATAAGTTCATCTTGTTGGCATAATCTGTCTTTTTATTTGACACAGAAAAACTAAAACATAGTCTCATCACCATTTTTCCTATAGAAGTCTCTGATATTGCTTACTAAGCCTTATCTTACTGGTAGTTTTTGAATTAATGATTGATTTAATTCTGTCATGGCGGCTGGGTCTGTGAGGTGTTCTTTTCCCCAGTTTATTGCGATGCTGAATGGGGGGGGGGGGGCAAGAGCACGTGGTATTTGAGTCATCTGGTTCAGAGCTGTGGTGGTTTGACTGGTCAACCTCCAGTTGTGAAGGCTGTTGAATTGTCTTGGTTGCCATTGTCGGAGTTGGGGATGTGGTTGGTGAGTCAATACAGCTGGCAGACTTAACTTCTGGTGGTGGCATAGACAAGACAGAAATGGGGGGGGGGGGTAGATGTGGAAGGATCACTTTGAATGACTTACTCCACTGAAGTTTGAAGGAAAAAATGGTGCTTAGAGGTAACCTACTTGCCTTTCCTAGGTGAAGGGTTCATACAGACCTTGAAAAGTGCTTAGAAACAACAATACCCTTGAAGTGCTTGAATTTTACTTTTTGCATGTTTATTCATCACTTTTGAATACAGAAATTTAGCTCGGTCATACAGATGCTTCACCTAGTATAATACAATTTTTGTGATGCTATACTGGATCTCTTTAATGTGTAGTGGAACTTGATGTAGTGTTTTGAGGACCGCCATTGAAATTAACTTTCATTTTCTACTTTCACCTTTGAAATTTAAATTTCGCATGTAATTACGTCTGTAAGATGGTGTTGAAATGTAATGTTTTGCAATTAAGCTACATGTATACAGGGTTTTCCCAACAGTGTTATTTTTGTGAGTCCCCAAGTCAATGAAATTCAAGGCGTTGCATGAAAACAAAGGCACACATTTTCACATTTCACATTTGAAAAAAAAATTACGGAGTTTTTGTACGTCCTTAAGGACTCGCTAATATTCATGTTTTGTGTCCTGAAAAGATTTTATGCATCAGAGACACAGAAATAATGTGCAAGGGAAAACCCTTTGTATACCACCTGTTTTGTTTTCTTGTTAACTTACATTTTGTTCCATATTTCAGGTTGTCCAAACACAGTCAAATACTAGCCTGGCTAGATACACTGGACTTAGCCAATCCCCTCTAAATTCTAATGTTAATTCAATTTTAAATCAGGTAAGATTGCATTATTTTTCAAAATGTCTTGAGGAATATTTTATTTAAACTTTTACATGTTCTATTTTATTTAGTATGGCACATGGGATCTGTAATAATATGTGGTTTGAGACCTGTAATACAGGTCTGATGAACATCCTCAGGGGTCCAAGTGGCGCATGAAATGGTCACATGTGACTAAAAATCATACATGGAGACTAAAAATTAAAAAGAACATCACCATTTTAAGGATCATAAATGTTATCTCACTTCAAATCTGAATATTGTGTTCTGGTCGATCCCAAACAGTTTTTAACCAATATGAGTCATTAAATGCATCTTTTTTCCTGATTGATGCATTTTAAGACATGTGATTTATGAAGGTTGCACTAAAACCCAGTATGATAAGGATCTACCCAATAGGCATTGGGAAATGATATTTCCATGTCAAGGTGTACTTGGAGCCCTGATCCTTGTTAAACCTTATAGAAATTGTGTATAGCTTCATTTAGTCACTTGACCAGTGCTCAAACAAAGTATGAAAGTATTTCCTGGTTTTAGGGTTTGTAAAGGCGAATTTAAGACGGATTCAAGATGGAGAACTACATTTTTGTGTAGTTTTGTCAGTGTGACAGACAA
The DNA here is from genome assembly GCA_030159075.1 of Atrina japonica. Taxonomy (NCBI): domain Eukaryota; kingdom Metazoa; phylum Mollusca; class Bivalvia; order Pterioida; family Pinnidae; genus Atrina; species Atrina japonica. Next base: position 275,201 of record BROG01000826.1, read on the forward strand.
AATAACTACAATCAGGGTTTGAAATATTGGTAAAAATGCACTCGCCCGAACTCATTTTGCACTCGCCAAACTATGAAACTGTAGTAATTCAAAGTGGATGTGTTATGATGTTGCCTCTACCAAACATGTCTTTAAATCAATGTAAATTACAAAAGTAAGTTTTCACTATTGTTAGATGAAAACAATAGCCATCCATTTCTATGTATTTCATTAAAACTTTTATTTACAGTAACTATTTTTACTTTTATCATTCACTTACAATTAATTCAGATTTTAAAACTTTTTTGAAACATTGTATAGTGTTATTTGACCAAATCCTGAAATTCAAGTCCGTTCGGTATTGGTTCTTTTATTTACATACATCTAACTTCCACTTCCTTCACAAACTGCAAGTATTAGCAGTCAATACACAATGTGTTCTGTAACATTTTTGGCCATGAGGTAAAGACTATCGTGTTTAATTGTCAAATAAATAATTATTTAAGTGTCTAATTGTTTTTTGTAATGTATTTTGAACTAAAAATAGAAGGAAATTATCACTTACGAAACTTAAAAGGGAATCCAGATTTCCAGTATGGCGTCAGTGGGCCTACTCGCCAAAAGGGCAAGTTCATTGTCAGAATTTACTCGTTCGAAACAATTTCTTACTCACCAATGCGAGCAGGCGAGTGAATTTTTCGAACCCTGTTAATCATGCATTTCTATGACCCTAGTATATTTTCTGTATCAATTTATAAGAGTGGAAAATTTGACAACTTAATACATGCTTCCTGTTTGTACTAGTGTGATATTCCTGACCAATGTGCAAAAGGTCCAACATGAAACCTTTTTGCAGAATTTTTCCATTTTGACACCACAACATTGGTATGATCATATAGTCAGAATCTAATTACGTCAAAAATGCACATTGAGAGTTACATTTTGGATATTTAGTGATTGGTCAATTAATCACTGGTATATGTCCAAACACTGTTCCGGTCTCTGTCCAATTTCCTCTATTACAATGGTGTTAAAACTTCAAGATCAATTGAAAGTCTGTGATGTTAATTGTCTGGATGCAAGTCACTAAGATATGCCCCGAACTGCAAAATTTTAGTTAGAAACAGGGTTGCCACCTTACTCGATAAGTTAGGGGAATTTTATATTTTTTTTCCATGGTCAGGGAAAAAAAAGAATTCCAGAAAGTCAAGGGAAAATAAAATCTAGAAAGATTTTCTCTGGCTATGGTAGTCTTCCAGCAGTATAAATTTTATAAAAATTGGATTGATAAACAACTATGGGTGGAATGGACGGCTGTAGGGGAGGTAAAGGCCAAAATTTAGGTAGTATTGGTCAGTGAAAAATAAGATTTGGTCAGGGAATTTTATTTTCTTAACCTTTAAAAATGTGGTGAACAAGTATTTGTGTGAAGATATAAATTGTGGGGTAAATGTGTATATATACTGTTTATGGTGCTACGGTCCAAATTACTTAGGATTTTGGTAATGGACCCTTTTCGAGTTGTCTTGTTACGTCACGATTCTTCATACTGCTGTGCGTTTTCAAAGAACAATGTAGGGCATCATTATATTCTGGATAAGCAGTTTATCACCCCAATGACCGGGGATATTAATATCATGAAGTAATAGGTGCCAGATTTGAAAATTAGATTACAGGAAAGTGATGACACTTTCCATATTTATAAGAGGGGTAATTTAACAAAAATTAATTCCTCACAGATGATGTGTAATAAGATATCGCCGAATATCGTCATTGAAAATACTACATAACCTGGATCAACCTTCCCCAACTTTCACATGACGTCTCATAGTCTAAGTACAAAATATTGTGATGAAACTGAATGAAATTGGACAATTCAAAAATGGTCTATTATTTGATGAGTTAACTAAACTGGGATTATATCGTGATCCTTAGGACCTGTTTTGATAGTCTCCAAAAGATCCACTACAAATTTTCTGTTAGTGTAACAAATTTTAGATACTGAATTGAATCAAGAATATTTTTAGTTCCTTTTTTTAAAACATGTTAGGAGCCATAGAAATTCATACAATCATAAACAAATATGGTGAACAAGACCTGGGCCTGTAGAAGAATAAGATCACTTTCTAGTTAGAGAAAGCATCCCCTGCTGATTTGTCAAACCTGCTGTTTGTTTAGGAATGTAAAAAAGTATCAGAATTTAACCCAAATGTCTTCTTTTTATTTGTTCAAATCCCCCCCCCCACCAATGGTGTGTGTGGGAGGGGTGGTAACCACAAAACAAAACAACAAACAATACTAAGAAAAAGAACAAAGAAAACAGACGCAAATCCCCCCCCCCCCCCCTTTTTTTTTTTTTTGAAAAACAGTAGACTCTTCTGTAAATCAATGACGTGGACCTTGTAAATGTATCTTTAGGTTTGAAGGAGGTAAGGCAGTTCTGAAATGTTTTGTTTCCCCCGTAACTGATATATTACACTCATTTTATACTTCTTACAGATCAGAAGTTTCCAAACATCAGCCTCACAACGTGATATTGATCAAGCAGCCAAATTTATAGGTGCAGGTGCTGCTACGGTCGGTGTAGCAGGATCAGGTAAGAATTATGCCCACATGGTACATTTACACAACAATTTCACTGCTCCGAGTTGTTGTCATTGCTTGCGGTGGTAAAGTGTTCAAATCACAAGCAGTGGGTCTCCGTTTCTCTTCTTGGTACTGGGTTTTACCAAATAAATTTTTAAAAATGGTAGTGACAGTCAGACTTCGCCAAATACTTAGCATACAAAGTCATGAGTCTTTAGGATGTGGCTTAAAACTGAGGTCGTGTGACACAATATTATAGGGATGGCATATAAAATAACACAGTCATTGCATTGACGTCAGTCTATTGCACAGGCCAAAATGTGTAGCCATTCACCTATAGCTGGTGACATGTCAAATTAAGTGGAAAATTCTGAACAGGATGTAAAACAACAAACAGATTTGTTGCCACATGGGACCAATTATTTGTTAATTTTCTAAAAAAAAAAAATTAACAATTTTGATATGATGCATTTTATCAAAAAGATCTTAAATGGCCTACTTTTCAGGGACATGATGTCTTTCAAATATGAAGTAACATCTGTTATGGGACAAAAAATCTTAAATCGCCTATTGTCCGATTCACATAAGATGACGGGGCGGAGTAACCTTTTGATTATCATACGAATGATTCGACTGACTGTTCGGTTATGACAAGCTGCACCGGGGAAAATGTTTTATTCCTCACTGGATAGTCTCTTGTGTATGGTGACGAATAGGAACGATTTTTCTAGTCAGTGCAATTTTAATGTTCTGCTTTATTACCTAAAATTTAAACTGGTCTGGGTTAAGAAAGGGTTCACAAGATTCCACCCCGTCAGGTTATATGGATTTTATTATACTTTACAGGGACATAATGTCTCTAGAACATTTTGGGTGTTCTTTATCACATGTATTTTTATTACTATTGTTATTATTACTGTATACGGGGAAAATTTAGCTCCCGTTTAATTTTCGTCTGTAGAAGAGGGCGAGTTAAAAGTGAATGCAGAATTTTCCAGCTGAACAAATTAGGCACAGAATTACATTTTGTCCGTGAGACATGTGCCCTATGGCCAATTTAAGACATTTTCTGTCATAAAAGGGTGAAAATTCCTAGGTATACAATATCATTGTTATTTTTCTGCATTGATATCAATGTACATAAGTTTCTGTTTGATTAATGTTGTTACAATGTCTTGAATCCTCTTTCTTTCTGTCTACAGGAGCTGGTATTGGAACTGTGTTTGGTAGCTTGATGATTGCCTATGCCAGAAACCCATCACTGAAGAATCAGCTATTCTCCTATGCTGTACTAGGATTTGCTTTGTCTGAAGCTATGGGTCTTTTCTGTCTTATGATGGCCATGTTGATCATCTACGTCTTTTAACAAATTCATCACATTACAGCGTGTTTGTTTATAATAGACTGGTTGTACATGTTAACATTTTTGAGTGCTATGTGGATCTCCTGTCCTCAGGGGTAAAAATGTGGAACCAAGGTTTTCAAAATGGAATCGACTCAATATGAGCTGACCATATAGTAATGTGTAGTGACCAAAACAAAAAAAGTATTTAAGTGATGAAAAATTATATATCTTGAGAAGGTTTTAAAAAAATTGATTTTGTAATTTATGACAGACGAACGAATGTACAGTTGATTGCAAATGATGTGGCCATGGTGTGGTTCTGCATCAGGTACAACAATAAACTGTTGATCTGTATATAACAGTCTTTTTTTGTTGTTGTTTTGTTTGAATATATACATGGTTTTCATGAAGATAAACAAGTCCATCAAATGCATTTAAGGATTGTTTTTCATTTTTTGGAACATGAAAAATAATCCTTTTATGTATATATATATTTTAATTCATTTTATATAATTCACTTTTGGGGGGGGGGGGTTCACATGACGTAACAGCTGTGTGTGAAAGTTGAATATTACAATGCAACCTGTCTGTATACTTGCAAAGAAGGAAATATAAGAAATTTGGTTTGGTTAAAGTTGGCTGTAAGCTTCTACCTGGCATGTCCGAGATGGTGCAACATTGTAGTTTTCCTCCACATTGTTTCTTTCCTCAAGTCTCAACTCTTCCAACCCTAAGTATCTAGATGGTACATCTCTTCTATTTAGACAAGTCTGTTATGGCCTAAGGAGCATTAGCTGTGTTTACCAAAAACATGATTTTTTTTCTACTTTAACCGTACTTGATGTACAATAACAAATAAGAGCTATACACGGGCATAAAAATCTTATATTCCTATATATTTTGTGAAAATAAGGTCCAGTCCAGTGTGGTATGCATATACAAAAAATTTTATTGCAAGTTTTAAAAAAGTGCCAATTCTGGGCTTCTCGAGAAATTTTCACAAAATATATAGGGATTTTATGCCTGTGTATACCTCTTATTGTTTTGGTTATTGTATATCAATAAAGTAGTAAAAAAGAAGACATTTGGGAAAAAAACATCAATATCTATTAAGTGTGCTTTATAAATAAAACATTGATTTCAATTAATGTCATCGTTTACCAATATGGTTAAAGTTTTGGAGCTGAATTTCTCAATTTTTCAAGATATGATAATAGTTCCAAATACTCTTGTTATCGTTTTTAACCCTTCAGAACATAATGGACTCGTCTTAAATAGTAGTTAATCGTATACTCGGGTGAAAGGGCTAATGCTACTTATAAGCAATTTATGATTCAATTTTTCAGTGTTTAAAAAATAAATTATGAGTGTTTCAAAGTCAAAATTTGCATCTGTATGAAATTTTTTCTTAGTTTTTCATATAAGCACTCATTTTAATATAAATACCAACTATGAAAATTCATGGTTTTGAAGCAGTCCGATCGAAACCAAGAACTTGTCTTGATCAATCAAGAGTACAAGGACTGACAATTCTGTGAGAGATTGGGTCATGTAGCAAGAATATATATATATATGTTTTGTGGCCCAGAAATAGTTACATGTATTCACACTGAGTTACTGAACTGATCTGTCATTGATATACCACAAATTTTGACTGCAGAAAAGTGTGATAACTGTTTTTAAGGAAGTCTGGGAACCATCTACTTGGTATTTAGTGACCGCGCCAATCTCTTCTACAAATATGTCGGTACTTATACTCCTCAACAAGACCGACAACTCTGTGAAAGAGATTGCTACAGCGCAACTACCAGGTATCCCACCGAGGAAGGAATCACTCATAACAAATTTGACTTCGAATTTACCACTGAATTTCTTGTCCGCTACGGTAGTCAATAATTTTACGAATTTGTTTTTGCGATTTCATAACAGAGTCTACCGTCTGTATCTATTTCTAAAATATTTTCCTTCTTCAACCTAAAATGTTTAGTTTAATGATGATATATGGGTGATTATTAAATAGCCTATGACACACGTGTGTGATTTGGCCTGTATATACATAATTGCGAGTCGAAGGCTTCCCCACTACTTTACCAGCCGTTATTACGTAGGTTCTTTGTTGAAAAATGCATATCAACACAATTTGTTACAACTTAACACTACCATTAAAAAATCTCAAAAGAGTTCTCGTCTTCCAGAATGGATCAAAACTCAAAATCTTCGCAAAATGCAAAATTAGCACCCATCTATTATGATCCCTCTAATCGGGGTGGGTATGCAGGTATACAACCTCTCTATCGAGAAGTGAAACGTCGAAAGTATCCCATTTGTCTAAATGAGGTGAAACAATGATTGAAAGAAGACACGTATACGCTTCATAAATCTATTAAGAGAAAGTTTACTTGTAACCAAACGAGAGTGACCAATATGGAAGAACAATGACAATTAGATTTAGCTGATGTATCCAACATCAAGACACACAATGATGGGTATACGTTTCTCTTATGCGTCATTGATGTTCTATCTAAATAAATTTGGGTCATCAATTTGAAAAAGAAATGGTACCAGGGTTTCAAGCATGATTAAAACAAGCTAAAGGATGACGTCCCGTTCGTATACAATCCGATAAAGGAAAAGAGTTTTTGAATCGTGAATTTCGTCAAAAATGATAAACATTTCTTTACGACAGACAATACAGAAACAAAAGTTAGTATTGTAGACCGCTTTCAAAGGACACTGAAAGCTCGCATGTGGAGATATTTTACTCATACTCGTTCGCGTTGTTATGTTGACATTCTACCCCAGATTGTTCAAGCTTATAATCAATCGTATCCTTGTAGTATCGGTAGAAGTCCCATAAAAGTCAATCCTTCCAATGTGTTAGAAGTCTGGGAGACCTTATATGGTAACCCTTCTAAAGCTAAGATAGTCATTTTTTACAGTGGTTACTCTTAGACGGATTTAGGCTATACTTTTAGATATATTATTTGGCCCTGTATGACACCACTTTATCTTTAGAAAAACACATACTTTTCAAATTGGAGCTCAACTGATGACGTCTAATTGACAGAAACAGTATCGTCTTGAGCACTATAACTTTGGTATTATGTCTGTAATATTTATTTCTAAAACCGTCCATTGCCCAAGTTTCATACAGGCGATAATCCGTCTGAATGTTTAAAAATTGTACCATGGTTAATAAAAATATCGAATTAGAAGACAGAAAAGAACAATGAAAACATGACATCTTTCCGAGTTCAGTAATCCAGAAATTATTGCCGAGCTAGACAGATTACATGACCAATATGTAATGGTCAAACAGCATTCATACAGGTGATCGCTTACGTACGTATGTAAGAAAAACGTACATTTGATAAGAGATACTTACCTAACTGGACCACGGAACTGTTCACGGTCGAGAAACGAGTACCTGATCGTTATTCTTATGTGGATTACATCCAGGAGGATCATCAAGAACGATTGGAAGGTATGTTTAACGAATCTGAATTACAATCTTTTGTGAAAACAGATGATGTCTATGAAGTCGACGAGATTGTCGATCATAGAATAAGACGCGTAGGTAAAAATCGAGTTATAGAAGTGAAGGCACATTGGAAATGATATCCTTCTAGTTTTGATTCATGGATCCCCAAATCCAACTTGATCGACCAGTAAACCAGTGTCTATCAGAGTCAACAATGAGCCCACCTAGCAACTACCCGATAGAGTGAGTCATACGCCTAGTACTACTTGGAAATGGTGCGGATAAAACATACCTCGAAATGAAATTGTATTCTTTGTTCAAGTAATTCTTGCCTTTACTATCAACATAGCTTGATGATAATAAGATGATAATAGTCAGTTCTGGGTGGTTAAGTGGTTGTATGGGGTACATCATTCCTAATCCTAGTATGAAACTACCTTCCAAAGCAAATCATTGAATCTATAAAGGATTCAAGTTCCCACGTTTGAATCGATTCCTAAGGACTGTATTGATAATGACACTCATCGTTCATTACGGGGTATCTCGTCAGAAAGGATATGGGCTTCTCTTTCCTAAACTGACTCAATCGTTAACGAGCCGTTAAGGTCGGAAGAGAGCAAGATGTCTTTGACTAACAAGATGATAATGCAAAAAGATTCGTGTGAGTGTAGTAGTGAAGCTTTAGAGTTGTTTAATGTCCCTCCCACCAATGTAACCTTAGAAGAAGGAAGATGGGTGGAATATTACCCCGTCTCAAGTGTCAATACACAATCTGCTCCTATTGAGTTTGAAATCAAAGGACAAGGCGATGAGTATTTGGATTTGAACCAGACCTATGTGTACGTAGAAGCTAAAATCGTCAAACAAGATGAACTGATCTAGCAGATGATAGTCAAATCACCCCCGTCAACAATTTGCTGCATAGTTTGCTTTCCAAGATCGATTTTAATCTAAATGGAAAAGTGATCATTCACTATCGAGCTTATCTTGAAAAGTTGCTGTCCTTTTCTGGCGAAACGTTAAAATATCAAATTAGTGCTACAAAATTATGGTACAAGGATCAACCTGGACGATTTGACAAGGTGAATCCTCATATCTGTGATGGCGGCGAGATAAACTCAGAATTGGCTGATCGTCATGAAGTATCAGTGAAAGTAAAACCTTTAATATGATGGATCGTCTCCATTTGGATCTGTTTGAACAGAAGAGATTTCTACCTAATGGTATAGATGTACGCCTAAGGTTTAATAGAAGTCGTGAACCATTTTACATGATGTGTGGAGGAGGTGAATAAGGTTATTTGAAGATATTACAAATGTATCTAGTGGTACGTAAAGTGAAACCTATTGCAACCTTACTGAATCACATGAACGAACAGATGAATACCAGTACTGCTAAATTTCCCTTGAGACGCGTAGAAGTGAAAACGTTTACCATTCCTGCTGGTACACGTTCAAAGATTACAGATCATTTGTATCAAGGTCAAATGCCAAAATGTATAGTAGTAGGTATGGTGAGCAATGCCGCTTTCAATGGTGATGCGACAAAGAAACCCTTTTATTTCCAATATTTTAATGTCAATAAAGTGGATGTTAGTAACAATGGTGAAAGTCTTTACACTCCTCCTTCAGAACTTGAGCTAATTTCAAGGATTAGGTCGATTAGGAGAAGACTGTGCCCCTACCATGACCATTGACCACTATAGAATAGGCTATACCTTGTGGTGTTTTGATTTGACAGATGATCAAGACAATGATCAGAGCAATTTAAACTGGATGAAAACAGGAAATTTAGCAGAGAGTGTGAACTGCATTGTCTATGGAGAATTTGATAAAGTATTAGAAATCAACAAACAGAGAGAAGTGGTTATAGACTATTGAAACCATGCAAAGTATTGGAGGCTTAAATGCTCATCAACGCAATAGTATTTTATATCGAGACCCTCATGTAGGACCCTCGTTCAGCGGAGTATACCCAGGAGACGTTTTACCTGACTATCTACCTTATGGCAAACATTCATTTATCGTCCAGATCCTCACGATCAACCAGGAGAGCATTGGATTGCCATTTATTTCATAGGTCCTCAGACTGCTGAATATTTTGACTCTTACGGCCTACCTCGATGGAACTATCTTGATATCTATCAATTTATGAAACGCCATGCAGATCGAGTGATCTAGTAATCAACAGATGTATCAAAACCCTCGCACAAAAGTTTGTGGACATTACTGTGTGTATTATTTACGTCAAAGACATCGAGGTGTCCCTAGTCATGTTTTATTTCAATCGTTAAGTCATCAACCTAGACCAAGAAGAAGAAACATTGATCCTTTACGAAACGATCGGTTTGTTTGGAGATGGTTTAGAGACCAATATCGTATACCTGTACCTAAATCAACCAGGTATCAATCCTGTCAGTCAAGACAAGTATGGGTTTAATTACGTCAAGGAATCCGAACCGACCGATCTAGGACAAAAGCTGACGTTCTTTTGCTCCGCGCTCTATGGACAAGATCAACCGTAGTAGTGAGACGTAATAAACTGTTTTGTATCACTGTACGTAGTCTTAGAGGGACGACCCTAATCCTCCAAAAAATACTTCTAGTTTGAGTGGGGTAATAAAATGCTGAATTGATAGAACTGTTGTCGTTATTTATAAGTTAAAAACAATATAAAGTAGAGAAAGAGAAATGTGGGGTGTGTAAGAGAGAAAACAGGAAAAAGAAATAAGAGAAAGGTGAACATGTGGAGAGAGAAAAGAAATGAGAGAATAAAAAAATGAAAGAAAAGTTAACATGTGGAGAGAGAGAAAAGAAATGAGATAAAGAGAGAGGAAACGTGGGGAATTTGAGAGAGAAGACAGATACGATTCAGGGATCACGTGACTTATTTGGTATGACATAGGCTGACATCACATCAGAGAGCACACAGAGAGAACTCAGGATTGCAACTGTATGTACGATCTACTGTTCTCTATTAGACAGAAGAATGAAACATCAGATACGATGTAGTCCTGATTGGAATACTCATGTACGTGCTGTGAAAACACCCATTTATTTTATGTGGATTGTGTATCATATGTTTGAAGATGAGATTTTTACGAGAGAACACTTATGTCTATTAGAAACCTTTACAGAAGATGTAAGTGCATTACGTCAAGATCCTACCTATTGGGAGATCTACGGTATAGCCCGTGACGTGATCGAGAGACATTCGTTTACAAACTACTAAAATACCCACTATAGATGGCATAAGAATGTCACATGATTCACTTCACTATTAAAACTGCACTTCAGACTTTAAACGGACCAGATGAATTTTTGCTTGTGGACCACTACACTAGTTATTTTCGTCAACATCAACTACAACATGGAGCAGAGCTACAGTCGTTCCATTGATAGTCAATGGCACATGGTGTACGCATAAGCCATATGAAACAAGATGTACGAAATATCCAACACTCAATGTTACGGCTGTGAGATTGATCATCCGAGTCAAAAACAACATTCCTGCCTGATGATGTATGATGACGGCACAATGATGTTTCACTACTTTGACGAGGCTTTATTCCAGGGAACGAAACGAACATTTTACAAAACTTTGAAGAAAGTTTAAAGCAATCCAGCATTTCTAAACCATTTAGTGATGTCTACAAACAGAAATTCTACTGCCCAGATTGGAGAGCTACTGAATGGACCAAAGAAACGGACTGGAACCGACTTTGGGATACGTGTATTGCTTGATGCAACTGGCACCCCGTCTCCATAATGAAGTGACAGTTTAAGAACTTCATTTTTTCATTCAGTTATTGTACATTTCCCAGAGGGACATTCCCCTAACCTCAAAAAACCAAATTTCGGTTCTAAAAATAGATTAACTCTCAACCCAAAACTGGAAAAACCCAAAGTTTCGATTCTAAAAATAGATTAACTCTCAGCCCAAAACTAGAAAAACCCAACTTCTATCTTTAGCCGTTGACCTCTCGTGAAGTCACGTGATCTCTCATGACTCCGACCTCTTTCATTGGCTCGTTATCCAAGATGGCCGCCCCCACAACTTTCAACTTCCGGTCATAGACACACCTCCAAGCTCAACGATTGGCTCTTTCTCCTTATTGCCATGACAACATTACCTCACTTCCGGTATGACACACTTCCGGCATGACCTCACTTCCGGCATGACGCACTTCCGGTTATAGGCATCTCTATAGCACATTTTTGAAATTGACCAATCAGAAGGCAGCATTCTGATGACGTCATCGAACAACGCCACTTGTGGTGCCCCTAGCAGCTAAATTTCAAAAACGTGCTATGGAGCTGCCTATTACTACTTACATATTGTCTGTTACTTGATAAAGGCCAATATTGGGTGTTATACTGTTTTTTCGTATAATGTGATTGTTTTGGAAATAATATGTATATGGATTCCGGAAAATCAATTATTCAAGAATTATAACTACTGCTTTAAAAAATCAAGTATTTAATAAAATTGTGAGTGGGTGATAGAAGAAACTACGTCAAAAAGTGCCACCTCAGTTTCAAAATTGGGGCAACGTGCCACGCTGCCCCCTTCAGTCCTAAGCCGTTAATATATATATATATATATATATAATGAACTTTGAACTGGTTGGCATACGCGCTATCGTTATCGATTTTTAAGAGTTATTGTAGGCCGAGTTGTTTACGGGGCGAGTAATCCTTTTACCAATAGCACTGCTGTAAGATTTACCTCCCTTAACATATAAGTGTCCTAAAATTCTTAAGAATTCGCACTTTCACTTTCATTCTTCTGTTAAGTTGAAAATTTAAAAAGACTTATTTTATTTTAACATCTTCATGACATTTAGACAGATGGATAAAGACAATTTCATCATCTGAAACAACTTCAAAAAATCGCCCTGTCATATTCCGGAAGTTTTTCTTTACAGCGCCGTCTACCGAGTTTATCGCCATTAACATAGTGTATCAGCAACTTCTATATTACTAGGGTATTACAGGGGTTTTCATTCGTTGGATATAATTTGGTTGGATATTCACCTTTACTGAGAGTGTTTACAAAGAGCTAGAAGACATGTAAAACCGAAAGCGTTAATAATACAGATCCGGAGAACCAAATTAAAAACAGGTGCGTGTTGAAGCAAATGCTGAAAATCTCTAAATAATACTTAACAGACAAGTATTGTCAATATACTACAGTACAATGGTATCTTGTTAAATGACCACCACATCTAGGTACCATCTCACAATGAATATTAAGATTTCTGTCAATAGCAATAAGAACTGTTCTAAGAAATTTCACATCTAGTTAATGCCATTAGAATCCATTTCAGGTAAGTTCCTGACAGTGGGGTTGAGACTTTCTTTTGTAGGTCTACCCCACTTGAAAAGAGTACATAAACTTCTATAAATTTAATTCCAAATACATTTATTGAAACAGTTCAAGGAATTCTCAAACAAATATTAACTTTTTAACGTTCTTTACATGATTTTAAAGTAATATTTGATGTGGAGTACCAAAGAAAGTCTTTCCTAAGGGGGTTCATACACAGGCAGTTATTTATTGATCACATCTCTTCTGTGGATGTACACATATAATTGATAGGGGGTATAGTCGCTGAACCAAAGTGCTTGTGAGGTGCGCATTGGGGTATGGTCGCTGAACCAAAGTGCTTGTGCGGTGCTGTAATGCTTCAGAGGATGTCGGTCCAGATAGTATTCAAAAGTTCTTGGGTTTGATTACCAGTCTGGCCACACATTTGGTGTCTAAATAATTATAACTCACTGTGTAATTATTAAAGATTAATGTTGCTTTGTTGTTTCAGGTTTAACTTCATAATAGAAAATATTTCATATGCTGTGATGGATGATGACAAACCATTTGTGTGTTCTACACCAGAAAGTGGACAGGTAAATTTTATATTTGTGTATCATATGCCAGAATGTGGACAGGTAAATTTTATATTTGTGTATTATATGCCAGAATGTGGACAGGTAAATTTTATATTTGTGTGATCTACATCAGAATTTGGACAGGTAAAATTTATATTTGTGTATTATATGCCAGAATGTGGACAATTTTATATTTGTGTTGTCTACATCAGAATGTGGACAGGTAAATTTTATATTTGTGTTGTCTACATCAGAATGTAGACAGGTAAATTTTAAGTTTGTGTATTCAATGCCAGTGGAACCTTGCTATTAAGGCTACCTGACTGACTCAAAGTGGTTTGATTAACTCATTCACCCCTACAGACACATTTAGACTTGTCTAAATCATTGATTTACAGAAGAGTCCATTGTTTTTAAGGGTTGATGAGTACATGATCTGTAGGTGGTCTCTTGAATTGTAAGTGAGGACCGGTACTTATAACCGTAAATATTCATGAAGACATTTTCAGGAGACTGAATAGTTATGGCCTTAAATTCAAGGTGATCACCTAATATAGGCAAGATTTTTTTAAGCCAGGTTTCACTGTACTTACAATGATCAACTGATAGTTGTTGTTATTTTGTTTCAACAATTTTATGATTGAAACTGAATACCAAGGCCCTGTCACATGGCACACATCTAGGTCCGTGTGACGGGTCATAGTTTATTGAACTTCTCAGCTTATCTGCACATACATGATGTATATATAGCCCTTCTTCATATAGATGATAGCCACTTGTGTTGGTCTAATGGTAGAGTGTTTGACTCGCAAGTGGAAGGTCAGGGGTTTGATTCCCAGACTGGGTCATACCAACAACTTTAAAAATGGTAGTGATAGTTACTTCGCCAAGCGCTAGGCAAATGAAATAAAAGTCACAAATCTTTGGGATGAAACTTAAAACAAAGGTCCCGTGTCGCAAAAGGCATGGCACGTAAAATAACCCTCATTACACCGTGTCAGTCCATTGCACAGGCCAATGACATCTCAAAATATGTGAAATATTCTTGACGGGATGTAAAACAATCAATCAGTCAATATAAATGACAAATTATTGATCTTACATAATTTTATATCAAAGGTATCTATGAAATAAAAATTATGTCTATGTAATTCTTGTCACCGTTTTTATTGTAGAGTTTTGCTAACGAGGATCATCTTGCTGTCCACATGAAAACATGAGATGTCCCTCACCTTGAATATTGGGTCACTGATTTCAGGGACTGGTCGATATCCGATAGGCAACATGCCAGGACTTTTCTTGGGTAATTCGTATTCTTAAGAGTTATCCATAGTGATTGGTTTAATGTAAAGCTACATGTATGTCAAACTAGGTGTGACCAAAATAGAGGTGTGACGGTATGGTTAAAAACCGAAGAACCAACCTCTTATGTCAATTCGACTTGGTTTGGTTTTATATTCCGGATTTCGGTTCTGTTTGGTTCAAAAATTATTATTCAATAAGGTCCTTCTAATAACCCAAATGACATGACTTTTACTTGAAGCAGATGTCAATACTTCTAATAATATTATTTATCAGAGTATAAAATAATCTATAAATGATAAATACAGATATAATTTGTACCTAGATGCCAAGCATAGGCCAACGACATTTCGTGACGTCTCCATATGAGTGAAAGATTCTTGAGTGGGACATTAAATTCCTGTATACCTTGAAATTTTCAATCCCTTTTTCAATTTTTGCTATTTCTGCAGTATTCTACACATTATGTAGATGTTGGGTATTTTGTTCAGTTCATGGAGGTACTTCTTGTATTGAAATATGATTTTGCACAAGAGTGTTCTACATGAGTATGGACCAATTAGATTTTAAAATCATCTTTTGTTTTGTAGATCAAACACCCACACCCACCAAATTTCTTAAGAACTGTGAAGAAATTGGCCTCTTTAATGAGCTGAAAAACCCTTTTGAAGAGGCGTTCAAAAAAGCAATGGATCCTACAGATTCTGCAGCAGATGTGAGTATGATTTAAAGTTGTATCCATAGTAACATAGAAAATCTCATTCTTGATTGGGCTCAACATGGAGAGCTGCCAGATGGGTCTTACAAGTTAACGGTACCCTTCTCTCTCTCTCTCTCTCAGTTGTCAGTAGCGTGCTCACAGGGCTTAAAGATAACTTAATAATCCACTTGGCTTAGTGCACAGTGGCTTTTGAAATTCACTCAACACTTGAGCAAATTTACTCAACACCAATCACAAATGAAAATTGTTTTTGAGGAAAAATATATGAGATTTATTCAAATTAATCATTTGAGTTCTTAATAACAACAAAAAGTGAAAGTCTTTTTTGCATACATACAATGTCTATCAAGTTGTTAAATTTAGATACACAAATTTTATGCTAAAAAACAGAAATTCAAATACAGAAATATTAGCTCAGTCTCTGACACTAGACTAAAATTCTGTCATGATTTTAAGCAATTAGATGATCTATTTTGTGGTAAATTCGAGTTCTGTCATTTGTTGTCATGGTAAAATCTGAATTTAAGAAAAATCGTGACAGAATTCCAGCCTACTCAGTAGCAGATGCAAACGACCCACGACAGAAACCCAAAGCCAATCAAGAGACAGTCACAACTGTACAGTCTGTACCCCGTATTTAATTTTCTTTATTGGACTTGAATCCGAAAAGATGACAACTTTCTTTGAGACATTATAATGAATGATAACTTTGTGTGTGTATATATATATATATATATATATATATATACTGCACTTTAATAAAAAATTCCACTTGGCTAAACTGTTATCATTCTAGGATACGTGTATTGCATTCTGCAATATTTACCTCAATATAGTCTTTGACAGGCAGTGTACTTACAATGACAACAATTATAAATGCGTATGCCGACTTAAAATGCAGTTATGAATACTTATTGATGTATGTTATACATTGTACAGAACGACTTATTACACTGCATGAATTCTTTCACCATGGGCTTGTACAATGAAATGGCCTCCTAGTACATGTACAGTTTCTGTACCAAGTATAGCTTTATGTGTGACATGTCTACATGAAGTAATTGAATCACTTCTGACTTCAGAATCAATTTATGCATTTGGGACTATGTGTTTGCCCTCCAGGTGGAATATGGGAAGTGATATCAGTTATTTTTTGTTTGTCCAATTATAAATCGTTTCACTGAAAACAATGCTACATTAGGTCTCAGAAAAACCTATTGCCTTTCGTTGTGTTACATTTCTTTGTCACGTTCTAGTTTCTACATTTCTCAACAGAATTTTATGAAGCTTGATTCTGGAGTTTAATTTGACAATATCGCAGACAAGTTTGTGATTGGTGTCACTCTCCCCTTTATTTATGGAGTTATTACCCTTTGTTTTATTCCATTGTGATGGGATAAGTATCACCTGTGATATCTTGTTCAACTTTCTGTTTTGTAGAGCATTCCATTCCCAGGATCAGGTTCAAATGAACTTAATACACCTGTACCTCCCATTCCAAAAACTGTTGATGACATCTCCTCAGACGATGGATTAAAACACATTGGTGAAACTACTCGATCTGATCTCATCGCCCTTGTTAGTTCCCGGTTAAAAAAAGAGAAACCTTCACCATAGCCCACCTCCACAACATCAGACAATGAGGAGGAAGAGTAGGAGGTTGTTTCTACCTCAAAAGGAACAGAAAATTCTTCATTTCCTGCAGGGTCATCAATTCCTTTCACCTCACAGTCAAAAATTGTAACCATGGTAACTGCTGCACATTCAACCACTGTATCTGTAAGTATTTAGACATATTAAAGTTGGGAAGTAATGTTCAGAAATAAACCTTTCTGTAATCACTTAATG
This sequence comes from Atrina japonica, assembly GCA_030159075.1. Classification (NCBI taxonomy): domain Eukaryota; kingdom Metazoa; phylum Mollusca; class Bivalvia; order Pterioida; family Pinnidae; genus Atrina; species Atrina japonica. The sequence goes on from BROG01000826.1 coordinate 292,351, forward strand.
TTTATTCGCCTACGTGGCTGCGATATTTTGTCCCCCCACTACTAGTATTCACATATTTAGCACAAGTGATGACCACATGGCAGAGATGTTGAAAGTAAGCGGTCCGACCGGCAAAACCGGTTG